>JAJOOR010001149.1:0-14017 GCA_036250505.1 Solanum acaule
GACACCAGAAAGTAATTGGTGTTTTTCGTCTTTGTTTTTGGGTACCTTGATAGTCTATAGAAAGGCCCGTGTAATTCTCAGGAGAAATTCATTGCTTTCTTTCTTTCAGACTATCTCGAAAAAAGAGATGAGACATCAGAAGATTGAACTCTCTTATGCCAAAGCTAAGAAGCTCTATTCCGTTAAAATATTTCAGTCTATGAAAAGCAAAACATGCCAGTAGGTAACAGAATCATGAAAATTACGAGAAGTTCACACAATTTTTATGATCAAAGAGAAGTATTTATGTAGCTTAATTGTATTCACTTGTGAGAACACTTCTCCAACAAATAGAACAACTATAGCATGAAGATAAAAGTACGATAAAAGGGCAGAGCACTAGGAAGTGAAACTGCAGCACTGCTAAAATAATGGGAATATGACATGTTCGTGAGAGAAGTATAGTGGCAACCATTATGTTTTGGGGGTTTTGGAATGCTAACATCTTGAAGACTATGTAATGTCTGTTTCTTATTCGTGTTTGGTGCATTTGGCTAGAGCATGATGCTCATATGCATATCCCTCCAGCATATGTAGTGAAATAGAATAGCTGCCCCGACTTTTTTAGTGGTGTATGATTGCAGGGTTGTTTTTCAGTGAATAGCTCTCTTGGATACAAAAACAACAACATACCCAGCGAAATCGCTCAAGTGGGGTGTGGGAAGGGTAGTATGTATGCACACCTTACCACTACCTCGTGGAGATAGACAGGTTGCTTCCGAATTTTCAAACATGATTTGAGGAAGATAAATTTTACAAGTTTCGAAAATATAAAACATGGACAAACACTTTCAAATAAGTTTGTAGATTCCACAAATTTTCTCATGGTAGGCAATGATTTTTCATTTTGACTCTCTTTGATCTAAATATTCTTCTAATAAAACAATTGCATTTATATGTTTAATAAACATTCCTTTTCTTTCAAGGTAAAACTAGGTTAGAAATAAAACCTCCAATTCTGAGTATGACGAATCACTTGTGATTTGACCAACTTGGCACTTCACCAAGTGGAAGGAGCCACCTGCCGCTTCAATAATATCCAACGCCTCGTTTATGAGAAATTTATCAAACAAATGACCACTTAGAGATACCTGTCAATTTCAGATGATGGAGTACAAGCATAAGAAAATAAAATCATCAAAGAAGTAAGAAAATTATATATTTCATTCTTAACTCAGCAGTGAGTAGAAACAACTAGTTGCAGTTACTAATTAAAGAAGTAAATCAGAATAAGAATACCCCTATTAAAATATAGACAAAATCTAACATCATCCAATGTGGACAATTAGGTATATGTCAAAATCAAGCTCAACATATCCAATCCACCCAACCCGTTAAGTTTAAGCGGGTCAAAACCCGCCTATTTATAAGCTCAACCCGTTTCAGCCCAACCCAGTAAGAATTGGGTTGATGTGTATCCCAAATTGACCCATGAGAAATCTTGTCAAAATATTTTTAAAAAGACATTTTTCTTATTTCATATGTTATACATAGTTATAATAAAGGAAAATGTAATTTTATTAGGTACTAACGGTTAATAAAAGAACAAAATAAAGCAATTAAACCTTGGAAAGAATTGAGCGAGTTGGGTTATGACCCATATTTTAGCCCAACCCATTTCAACCCAAGTAGCTTTTGAGCGGGTCAATGACTCGCCCATTTATTAACTCAACCCAATTTGATCCGCCCAAATTCAGCCCAATCCGCCCATTTGACACCTTTATTGACAATACATCTAGGACCAAAGTCTCATAAATATACTCCTCTCTATTTTGTAATTAATTTTTAAAATTTTAAAACTAAATAAAATTAAAACTTAATTAAGGTCTTCCATAATAAGTATTTCAGTTCACTTATCTATTTAATTATACCAATTGTAAAGTGAATCTTTACATGTCTTTTTCATCATTTGAGGCTCAAAAGCACTTTTGAAAAAATTGCTTCTTGTTGAAGTGTGCTTTTAGTTACTGCAGTAACTTTTAGCAAAATAAGTTATTTAGTTTGAAATAAATTTGAATTTTGAATTTTAGTTAATTTGTTTATGTTGTTGAGATATTTTAGGTTGTTTAAATTTCAAATTATGCAGATTATGTATTTTTGTTGGCTATTTAAAGCCCCTCAATGCTTAATAAAATTATTGAAAGCCATTTCAATCCATTGAGAGACATTTTCAATCTTTTTGTGCTGCCCCATTTTTAAAAAACACCAACACTTCTATATTATACTTACAAAAGCACTTCTTAAATGATTTGGTCAAACACAGATTGCAACTATCTGAAAGTTCTTCCTCAAAAACTCCATTTCGCCAAAAAAAATACTTTTCAAAATAAGCAAATTCTGGAAGTTGGGCCAACAGGCTAACTTACTACATGAAAAACAAGTTTTAGACAGCGGTTGCCTGTTTTGAGATCACAGCTTTTTCTTAGTCTTCTTCAAACCCATTTCCGTATCAGATTAATAACTAATACGGAATTGCATATCCATATGTCAATTAATAACAATAATAAAATAAAGAACACATCGGAATTTACCAATACGGTGTATTTCCTCCCGTTTCCATTGGAATTTGAAAGAACTATTGAAGGGTCACTGCCAATCAAAGGATAACAGAACATCATTACTTCATATTAGAAAATACAAGCTACTTCATATCGGCTCCAGACATACTATTTCAACAGGTATGTTACATGCTTTACAAAACTTATGGACATCAAAGCATATTGAAAAGCACATAAAAAGTTTAATATAATTTCATTTGTACAAGGATAAACAAGTTGGGAATGGATGGTGGTAACATAAGAGACATAGTTATCTATCATAGATACAAAAGGAATTATCCAATGGTTTCTAAAAGGGTGGAGATAAAAAGCACAATAAAAAAGAATAAAGTTAGGATGAACGACTTACTCTAGATCAGATTTCCGCATTCGAGGTATGTATTCATACAACTGAGTAAGACCTCCATAATGGGCTATGCAAGCTCTCTTCAAGTGTGCAGGTAACTCTTCAAGATTTCTAAAGGAAGCTAAGCTTACAGTAAAGTGGGACAAAATGTCTCCGAAATGTTGGGATGCCTATTTCATCAAAGAATAGCATAGGTACAGATATCATTAACTCATAGATATAAAGACAACTTAATAACTGTAGTTGGTAGCACTTGATGTTGAGATTACCTCTTTCGCAAACTCAGTGGGAAGAATATCAACAGCTGAACACATCACACCTTTACCTTCTAGGTCATAATGATACGAATCGTTGAAAGGTTCATACCTAGGATCCATGTTTAACAAATTGTAATGACCAGGAAAGAATTATTTAGATGCATCATTGTAAATTAAATTGGAAATGAACATAAAATGCTGAGTAAAAGAAATATTCCCAAGTAAAGCGAGGAGCAGTATATAAGGTATATTCGAAATGGAAGTAGGAAACATACTGACAGATGCTATAGAATCTTCATAACAAACTAAAAGTACCTGAAGAAAGGTGAGTCTATTGATGTGGTTTGGTTGATGAACTCGATCGAGCCTCCCACGTCACAAGTTATGTCACAGATTCCAACAAGTGGGCATCCATTTTTCATAAGGTCTTGAATCTGCTTAGTAGTCAACAACCTCGGAAACCTTCTCTCCCAGTACATACAATTTACTGGAAGAAGCAGGGTGAATTACCAAACACGCATTTTCACAAAATTGCTTGAAAACACTATAAAAAGAAAAACTTGAAAGACTTCTTGTAATTGGTACAGTAGAATTGGTGAACAAGGTTCAATTACATAAGAATGTCAAAATAAAAGAAAATGGCAAAACTGCTAAATGATTGGTGATGCAATTACTTGCATAAGAATGTCAAAATCGTAATTTTTATAAATGAAAATTTTCGTTTAGTAACACTATTACGGAACTCATAAAAGATGAAGAAAATACTAGGTTTCCATATAATACAAAGTTCTAGGTGATGAGGCTTACACTCAAACATTGAGAGCTTTGATTCACTCATGAAAACAAATGCATGCTCATGATGTATCGAATGTAGTCAGAGCAAACAGGAAATACGTAAAACTGGATACTGAATTAGATTTCCTAAAAAATGAACATGAAATGCCTGATCATCACTGACCTATGACAGATGCATAAGGGGCTATTTTCTCATGGAAAGCAGGTTTGTATTGCTCTGGATGTGCATAGTAATCAGCCTGAATGAATGACAAGTCTATTGTTAGCGTAATGCATAAGGTAACATCATGACAGGCAAAGAACATGGATGCTTTCATTTTCAATGATGTTAAATATAAAGGTACAAACAACAATGTGCACAAACTTAAAATTTTGATCTCGTCCTTTCCCATATTTAGAACTACAAAGACCATAAAACTACCAAATCTAAAGAAGGAAAGACTCCCTGACATCTTTATTCAAGATATTGAGAACGGACACTTTTTTAAGGTTCCAACAGACAGAGAAATACCCATCACTTAGGCTATTAGGGATATTTAACCAGCTTTTTCCTCAAAAGAATATAATGAAGATAAATTTTATTATTCAAGCAGATTTTAGCCACATCTTCACAACTCTATTTTTCTAAGAATTTCATTACCCACCTATGCAAGAAAGAGTACACATGCTATTAATTTTAGAAAAATTGAAACTATAAAGAAGGCAATCATACTTAAACACTAAAAGTATGTACCTTATTGAAAGATTTTGAAGGATTTAAATGTTCCACCATGTCTTGGCAGGTGGCTACACAACCATACACTTGAAAGATTCGCTTTGATGGCTGCTTCGATTGAGTAAGATCCCTGGCCTACACATGAAAAACAGATTTCTGTAACACAAAGCTATGAATTTTTCTAACTCAACCATTTTAAGTACATAAAGTGAAGATTTGACACATGACATGAAGAATCTTAGAGATCATAGGCATTTAAGTATCTTGTTGATCCAAAATTGGTTAGAAGAACAAAATCTCGAATGTTACACTAGATAGAATTTACAAGCTCTAGAACTGCTAGTGAAACAGTTTCTCCAAGTGAACAGAAATTAAGAGAGGCAACGGGCCAGGTGGGGACTGGTACAGTCCACCAAAAGATCAACTCGGCCAGACTCATGTGAAGTAAAGTGGGAAAATGAAAGAGAAAAAACTCAATCAAGTGAAGCAATATATCGATTACATTGTCTTAAATAAGTATGCCCAATCTTACCATCTCATGTAGCTCTGGAAGTTTTCTTGGATCCACAAATGTATGAGGAAGAAGCTTAAAAATTTCTTGTGCACCACGAGACACTACAAAGGATATCAAGATTTATCCAAAAGACATACAATGAGAAGTTTTATGGAACACATTGTGAAATGAGTAGATCAAGGAAATAAGTGGATAGAATATATCTTGACTAGAAGTTGAACTAGACATGTCAATAAACTGAAATTAGTGAGCCTAAGTTACGGTCCACAGTACCATTTCCAGAACCAGTGAAAACAAATACAAGAGGACAGATTCCCGATGGAAGTCCCATAGTTGCTATCTCTTCGCCAACAGAAATCACTGCAGCCTTAGCCGCAGCCAATGAAGAGTACATGTAAGATGAGCCGAGTGAGAGAAAAGGTGTTGAGTAGCCATGATTGAGATACCCTGATATGCACATCCTTAAGTATTAGTAAAAAGACAAAAGGTACTAAAGAAGAAGAAAAGCACATACATAACTGGAGTCCGCAATGAAGATAAACAGCAGGGTCTATGTTCATACAAAATCCAACAAGAAACTATACATGAAATTCAATAAATCATCTTCAAGTTACAAATAAAATGCTTACAGAGTCCTAATCCACGTAGAAAGTCAATCATTCCAGCTCTACCAGCAAATTTTCCAAATGCAAGTAACCTCTTTCCAGTGTCTTCAACTATAAGCTCATAGTCGAACAGAGATGCCCTTTCAGCTAAGATCTAAATATCCATCAAAAATGTTAATCTTCAAGAAAAAAAATTACCACGCCGGTTCAGTAAATAGTGCTGACTAGAATTAGAGCTACATACCTTATCCAACAAGGGCATATTTTCCTTTTGTGCCTTGTGAGTATGGGAGAAGAAGGCATAGGCCCTATTAGGAAGAATCATCTCCAACTGCAATTCAAGTTAAACAATCATAACCTCAAGAAGGAAAACTCAAGAAGTCAACCAAAATTTACATTTTTTTGAAAAAAAATTAGCACCTTGGGTTGTTTGATACCCAAGATGAGACCACATTGGGACAAGTCCTCCGATATCTCACATCCAACATCTTCATAGAGAGCATCATGATGAACGCGCTTCGTAGATGGCTGCACAATGATATGTGACACTCCAGTCTTACCCCTGCCACCATGCAGCAGTCTAGCACAGTGTGAAGGAGTCAGGGGAGCCCGTCTTTCCCACTTGTTGGTCGCCTCTGAGAGGATACCAACCACTCCATTTCCAAACATTATCAAAGGCCAAGTAGTTCTTGATCAAATTTTGGCAAATTATTCTTGGAGACAAAACAAAGATACAATGAAGACGTTAGCAACAACAACATACACAGTGTAGTCTGGGGAAAGCAGACCTTACCCCTACCTCAAAGGTAGAGAGGTTGTTTCTAATAGTTTGTGAAAGCATAATAACTCATGTTGAACAATAACTACAACAAAATAATATGACATAATCAAAGTGCAAGAAACACCACATAGTAACAAAAATCGAACGACAAAAACTACAAAACAGCTAGACAACGCTGTACTACTTGGTAACCTACTAACCTAATCTAGACCATGTCCTCGATAAGTTAAAACTGCACAATGAAGACATTAACACCAACTGATTTTCAAATAATCACAAAACAAAATTCCAACTTAATCTCCTTTAAGCTATTTCAGTACTCTCAGAGCAAAAACCTAACTAGAAATCAAATGAGAATAAATTTTTGGCAGGATCACATAGAATTAATTAAAATAACCAATATGATCACTCTTAAATTTACTAAATCCCCCATTTCACCATTTCTACTAACAAGCAAAAAAGCAAAATAAAAAACTTTTTACCTGACTTGTCAAGTGATTGTACTAAATCTTTTTTTTTTTTACCTCTCTTTAAACGTGAACTCTATAATGTGGAATGTGGATTATGAAAGTTGTAATGGTGATCAGAACAAGAAATCAAGTGTATTTATCATAATGTATATATCCAATATAAGTAAGTAGTTGATTGAATTGGTTCAACTTTTTTTCTAATTTAG
The DNA here is from genome assembly GCA_036250505.1 of Solanum acaule. NCBI lineage: Eukaryota > Viridiplantae > Streptophyta > Magnoliopsida > Solanales > Solanaceae > Solanum > Solanum acaule. Next base: position 7,287 of record JAJOOR010001149.1, read on the forward strand.
AAGAATAGAGATGGCGACTAGGAACTGACGTGTCGTTATTATCGAAAATTTGTTTTTACAGAGAAAAAAATGGATACGTCTTTTAATAATGTAACTAACGTAACCAGCCAAATGTTTACGTGTCATTCACATTCATTTGGCCCTTTTTTTAATGGTACTTGAACTCAACTACTACAGCAGAAAAAGATGAACTGTATTTATTTTTGGTTCTATCTCTCTTTCCAATTTCCACGTGAAATAAATCTCAAGATATAGAGCGTGTAATATAAAATTTCGATTAATATCTTAAAAGGTCATTGAACTAAGAGAATTTATCTTGTAAAGTCATTAAACTTTATTTTATATCAATAAAATCACTCAATTTAAAGTTTTTATATTCAAAAATCACTCAACAATATTTTTCATTAAATAAAGGGAAAATGGTCAAATATGCCCCTAAACAATTCGAAAAGGTCTAGATATACCCCGTTTAAAGTTTGGCTCACTCATATCCTCGCCGTCCAACTTTTCGTCTAGACTTTATGCTGAATTTTTAGGCTATATTTTTCATATTTTTTATTAATCAATTACTCATTTTCGTGATTTATCGAAAAAATAAAAATTTAAAAAAATTGTTGAAATTGTTGAATTTAAGGTTACTATATTTATTTGCGAATTTTTGGTGTTAATTTAATATATTTTTTTTCATATTTTTCCTATTTTTTATTAGCCAATTACCCATTTTCGAGATTTACCGAAAAAAATAAAAATTTAAAATTTTTTGTTGAAAACGGGTCGGGTAGTTTATTTAAAAGGAGGTATATCTAGACCTTTTTGATTAGTTTAGGGGTATATTTGACCCTTTTCCCTTTACTATAAATGCCACGTGGTAATGTAAAAATGACGTAGCAATTCCATTTGGCATTTAACGCCCATAAGGGCATATCTAGACGAAAAATTGAATGGCAAGGGCATGAATGAGCCAAACTTTAAACGGGGTATATCTAGACCTTTTCGAATAATTTAGGAGCATATTTGACCCTTTTCCCTTAAATAAATTCAATAAGACATAATAAATTATTTTATATGTCAGGTAAAATCCCCACAAATAAATAAAATTTCAAAAAAACACATTCTGCTTTTTAAAAAAATTTATCATTAAACTAAATTTAACATAACAAATAAATTTATTTTATATATCATGTAAATATGAATTTCACAAATTAAAATTTTATATTTTCAACCCGCTCCACATAAACCCGCATTATACCCACGTAGCTTCAATATTCGTTTTCTACATTTTGTGTCACTGTTGTTAAAATATTTTTTTTGACTGAAGTAATTATGTATTGATTACTTTGATTAGATACTCCAGTCTCCATATACAAATATATTAATTATAATAATATAAATAAATGAGTAATATAGTGCATAACCCAAAACAATTAATGAGTAATAACATATAGTTTTTCTTTTCAATTCCTTGACAGCGGATCTTAATTTAGCAATATTGCTAGCAGGTTGTAATGTGACAACGAGTCTCTTATGAATATGGATTTTACACCCAAATTTTAATTATTTTCATTTGTGATTGGAAACAAAGAACTCAATCATTGATAAACAGGATAAAACAGTTTTTTTTTTTTTAAATAATTATTTATGGCATTCATGTTTATATGACCTAAAAATAATTTATTTATTTTTTGTATTAAATTGATTTTAATGATAAATGTAGTTGAATGATTTTTGTAGATAAATTTCTTATCTTAAGTTAAGTGATTTTATTGATATAAAACAAAGTTTAAAGACTTTGCTAGATAAATTTTCATAGTTCAATGACCTTTTAAGATTTTAACCCTAAAATTTCATATCAATTTTAGATGTTACATAGGAAATCTATATCTATCAATATATATAATAAAAGAGGGTAGTTTGCAATGTGGTTAAGTTAAGTGGTAAGCTAATGAAATATTACTTGGCAATATTAAGATTAATTTAATAATATTGCTATAAAAATTTGAATTGAAAGATTAAAAGTATTCGAATTTGAAAATATATAAGATTTTTTTATTATTAGATTAAAATTAGAAACCCATAGGTAGAAGAATCCTAAATGAACTATTATTGTTTCATAAACTTATCATTTTCAAGATATTGTAAAATAAATTTAAATACATTTAATTTCAATATTAAATTAAAAGAGAAAAATATAGAAAATATAACAATAATAATAATAATAATAATAATAATAATAATAATAATAATAATAATAATGATAATAATGTTCGCAGTGACAAATATCACCATGACATTTGCAAGCATCATTCGAATCTTGTTGAACCTTACTAGATGACTCAGGTTGCTCATCCCCTATTGCATAACTTGCTTCAGAATCATCATAATCTGATTCGGAACCAGAAGTATATAGAAAACTATAAATCTTCTCTTGAATATCATCATCAAGTTCTAGAGTCTTAAGCTTTTTCAGCTTACAATTTGGAGATATATGCCCAAATTTTCCACATTTATAACACTTAATCTTATCAAGATCAAAATATATCTATACCGAAATTCTTCACATCAATTATATATATACCATAAAAGTCCCTAGGCTCTGATACCAAAATACTTTTGAAATTCATTATAAAAAAGGAAGTGATAATTCCCTCCCAGACTTCTTATCTAGAGAATATCTTTCTTCTGATGAGTTTTCTTGACTTCTTTCCTGATAAAGATTTGGTTACGATTTTGAAGGCAGTTCCTCTTAATAGAGATTTACAGGAACATATATTATGGAGAATTATAGACGGAATGGTGATGGAAGTCCAGTAGATGCACTGAAGAAAGCCGAAGATTTTTTGGCAAAACTAAAGGACAAGATGTAGCAGTGTTAAGCTTTTTCGGAACAGTAAAAAGCCCGGACTACTGTAGCAACACTGTAGCTCAACAATAGATACATTGTTACCAGGACCCAGATAGGGGCCCAATATCCTGTACAAAGATGCTTTCTTTTCCTATAAATAAGTTTGTTTTTCTTTAATTAAGGAGAAAGTTTTAGAAACCCTCTCTTCCGTTTTGCACTCTCTCTCTCTCTTGTAAACTTTTCTTACTAAGTTTTGTAAGCTTGCCGGATTTTGGCCGGAATAATAAAGTGTGCGGTTTGGTAACAACAAGGTACTTTCTTTTCTCATTCTTCTTGTCTTTTACTTTTATAAATTCTCCGATCTAAGCCGTGACTATGTCTGGCTAAAAAATTATATCTATGCCGGATAACTAACTTCTCTCTTATATAGACCATGAACGGATCTAAGCTTTATTTAAATATAGAAGAATTTTAGTATGGCTTCTCGACTTGGTTCTGAGATTGAGGTACAGTCGGATCTAGTACTACTTTTATTAGCTTTGTCTTTGTGACTCCGTCTGATGACCGGTGGTTTTTAGCCCGAAAAAGAGTTTGATAAGTAGGGCGCCTGATACCCGGTTAGAATTATCAGACACATGGGCTCAATAAAAGTATGTATTAGCTTCTTGACAGACCCTTAGCTTGGGTAAAATAATTAAACCATGTAGTCTGAGAAACTATGTTAAAATTCTTGTGTATTTCGATTCTTATGTAGTTAGACTACCTCTAAGGATATTGACTTGCTTGATCTATGACTGGGCGAACCACCGCTAGGTCAGTGATCCTGTATTTTGGTATCAGAGCCTAGGAACTTTCATGGTATATTATTTTACCCAATCTAAGGGCCTGTCAAGAAGCTAATACATACTTTTATTGAGCCCATGTGTCTGATAGTTCTAACCGGGTATCAGGTGCCCTACTTATCAAACTCTTTTTCGGGCTAAAAACCACGGCTCATCAGACGGAGTCACAAAGACAAAGCCAATAAAAGTAGTACTAGATCCGACTGTACCTCAATCTCAGAACCAAGTCGAGAAGCCATACTAAAATTCTTCTATAATTAGATAAAGCTTAGATCCGTTCATGGTCTATATAAGAGAGAAGTTAGTTATCCGGCATAGATATAATTTTTTAGCTGGACATAGTCACGGCTTAGATCGGAGAATTTATAAAAGTAAAAGACAGGAAGAATGAGAAAAAAAAGTACCTTGTTGTTACCAAACCGCACACTTTATTATTCTGGCCAAAATCCAGCAAGCTTACAAAACTTAGTAAGAAAAGTTTACAAGAAAGAGAGAGAGTGCAAAACGAAAGAGAGGGTTTCTAAAACCTGCTCCTTAATTAAAGAAAAACAAACTTATTTATATGAAAAGAAAGCATCTTTGTACAGGATACTGGGCCTCTATCTGGGTCCTGGTAACAGTGTATCTACTGTTGAGCTACAGTGTTGCTACAGTAGTCCGGGCTTTTTACTGTTCCGAAAAAGCTTAACACTGCTACATCTTGTCCTTTAGTTTTGCCAAAAAATCTTCGGCTTTCTTCAGTGCATCTACTGGACTTTCTTCTTCATATGGTTGAGCTTCGTGCATATCTTCACTTGTTTCACTACGCATTGATGAATCTGATTTTGCGTAATGAGTTAGATTTAGAAAAATCTTTTTCTTTAGTTCTTCTAGATACTTCATAATCATTTCATCTTGTTCTCCTTCATCATGATTAGAAATTTTTCTAGCCATATGTTTTACGGAGGTTGAATCATCAGTCATAATTTCTTTATTAGGAAACTTTGTTCAGACTGAATTGTCTTTCAGTCATTGAGGAAATACCCCAATCTTCAATATAAATGATGTGCTTTATAATCATTTTAGAGAAGTTATAAACATTCTCACTTGTATTATATCCTGAAAAGTGTTGAAATTCAACACCTGTGCTTACCAGCAGAGTTTCATAATATTTCCGAGTTTTGTATGACTCTCCCGGGAAATAGAGCCCATTTACTAGCTACCTTTGGAATATCTTCCAAGGCTGTTCTCTTCTCTAAATGTCAGAATTTTCTAATAGAAATATCAATTCTCTTCTTTCTACCTTTTCATATGTTTTGATATCATCAACGTCTTCTTTGGCGACTGAAGCAAAAGTATTACCTTGCTTTTGTGTTAAAAATTCTTGTAGTTGAGCATGTAATGGATCACTTTCTGGAATATCTTCCAGATGTATTGAAGAGGCTTTCTCTTGCATTCTAGAGCTCAAGTTATATAAAATCATTCCTCCCCTTTGTATAATTGGAGAGCTAGACGAGGATCCATATGACAATCCGGATGTTTTCGACGAGGATGTTCTTCCCCTTCCGCGAGTATAACTACCTTTTCCTCTAAACTTCATAACAATAAAATCTTTCATAAAGCTCTTGTTCAATCATGTAATTATTGACGATATCCATCACCATTCCGTCTATAATTCTCCATAATATATGTTCATGTAAATCTCTATTAAGAGGAACTGCCTTCAAAATCGTAACCAAATCTTTATCATGAAAGAAGTTAAGAAAACCCATCAGAAGAAAGATATTCTCTAGATAAGAAGTCTGGGAGGGAATTATCACTTCCTTTTTTATAATGAATTTTGAAATCAAAAGGGGCTAATTGTGCCTGCCACCTAGCAAATATTAACTTAGACGCATTATGTTTAAAATCTTTATCAAACATCTACTTGACTGACTGAGCATCAGTTTTAATCAAGAACTTTTTATTATATAAATCATCTTGAAATTTTAATACACACTTAACGATAGTTAACATTTCATGAGCTACCGTCGCATATTTTTTCTGAGCATCGCTCCATTTTCCTGAATGAAATCGAATAAGATATTCATTTTTATCATGCGGATTAATTTGTTTCAATATGCCTCCATACCCAATATTAGACGCATCCGTCTCTACAATCTTTGGCCAAGCAGGATTAAACTGGTGGTCATACCACGGGCCAACCATAAAAATATTGCCCGAACGATTTCTCAAGTTATACAAAGAATGGGTCAAGATTTCCCCAGATCTGAACAAGTTATATCATCAAGAACATATTTGTTATTTTCAACAAATTGAACAAATATATATTTTTTATAGAATTCTCTGTTCCATGGATTCACAAATGGGTTTCCAGAAGTAGATTTCATTGAGGAACAATAATAATAATAATAATAATAATAATAATAATAATAATAACAATAGGAACAATAACAATAACAGTAACAATAACAGTAACAATAACAGTAACAGTAACAATAACAGTAACAGTAACAGTAACTGTAACAATAACAGTAACTGTAACAGTAACAGTAACAATAACAATAACAGTAACACAATAACAATAACAGTAACAGTAACAGTAACAGTAACAGTAACAGTAACAGTAACAGTAACAGTAACAATAACAATAACAATAACAATAACAATATTAGACGCATCCGTCTCTACAATCTTTGGCCAAGCAGGATTAAACTGATGGTCATACCACGGGCCAACCATAAAAATATTGCCCGAACCATTTCTCAAGTTATACAAAGAATGAGTCAAGATTTCCCCAGATCTGAACAAGTTATATCATCAAGAACATATTTGTTATTTTCAACAAATTGAACTTATATATTTTTTTTATAGAATTCCCTGTTCCATGGATTCACAAATGGGTTTCCAGAAGTGAAAACAACAACAACAACAACAACAACAACAATAATAATAATAATAATAATAATAATAATAATAACAATAACAACAATAAGAACAATAACAATAACAGTAACAATAACAATAACAGTAACAGTAACAATAACAGTAACAGTAACACTAACAAT
>JAJOOR010001150.1:0-48255 GCA_036250505.1 Solanum acaule
TCCAAGCACCTCCATAGGACCTTCCTCGGTACTTTGTCATAGGCCTTTTCGAGGTCAATGAATACCATGTGTAGGTCTCTCTTCCTTTCTCTATATTTTTCTACCAGTCTTCGCATAAGATGAATGGCTTCGGTAGTCGATCGTCCCGGCATGAATCCAAACTGATTTTCAGAGATGGACACCCCTCTTCTCACCCTCATCTCCACCACTCTTTCCCAAATCTTGAAGTTGTTTACTAAAGAAAATAATAGTATAAAGTATAGAAATCTCATATATTTGGAGGCTATTTACATCATATCTGGGAAGTTTCCTCAATTATAAAAATCTCAATTTTTTCATTTCTCTCAAATACATTCCTTGGTTGTCCAATACATTGCAAATGACGTATTACTTCGGAGGAGGGATGTATTTGAGAGGGGATAGGTATGTATCTTAGAGAAATAGGGATGTATCCGAGAGAGTATTATAATATCTTAAGTTGTGAATTTATGTAATTTTTCCAACAAAATAAGTGAAATTATATTGAGCCGTATCACAGGCCTTAAATTATCTAGTATATATATATATATATATATACAGCGCTTCTCCCACTTTTGTTTCCCTCACTCTTTCTTTTCAAATAACTCAATTTTCCCGTTTCTTGATAGCAATCCATTCTTGATCATTGATATCACTTCTCCTCCCACTTTTGTTTCCCTCTCACTCATTATATATATATATATATATATATATGTTCTTGATTGCAGTTTCTTGATTGTTGATATATATATATATAGCGCTTCTCCCACTTTTGTTTCCCTCACTCTTTCTTTTCAAATAAGTCAATTTTCCCGTTTCTTGATAGCAGTCTATTCTTGATCATTGATATCACTTCTCCTCCCACTTTTGTTCCCCTCTCACTCATTTTCTTTTCAAATAATTCGATTTTCACGTTCTTGATTGCATAGTTGATGATGGACCTACTGGGTACTGATTTACTCTCCCTCATATTTTTGAAGCTGGAGCCTACTGACTTACAACACTGCTGGATGACATGTTCAAGTTGGAAACGAATAATTGAAAGATTTGTTTTCATCCAAGAGCACTATCGATCCCATCAATGGCCACCTTCAGAAGGTTTTCTGGTGTTTTCCCATACCTATTACAATGGAGAAGTTGTCGCTAGTATCTTTGATCAGTTCTTGGGTAATGTTGGAATGGTGCCCTTACCATTACCGGTTGAAATAGGAGGGTACAGGTTATGTTGTATCTTAAATGGGGTGCTCTGTCTGTCAAACTATGAACGTCCATATAATGTTTTGCTTTGGAATCCGCTGCTGCATCACTACAGACGAATCCATGTCGATGATTATGGATTCACTTCCCTCGCTTGGTGTGAAAACGATATACTGTTGATACACATTCTGATGTCTAATCATTATAGCCAGGCAGAGACTGTTTGGCTACGTTCTAGATCATCTGCTTGGATTCAAGTCCCATTAGATATTCATCTAGGCATTACAGGGTATAGCTGTGAGGTAATCCTTCATGGTATCCCTTATTTCAACAGCATATTTCGCAGCACATTTCAACGTATCAATAGATACGTAGCCTTCCATCCTACAACTCGTAATTTCACAATTCTAGACCTTCCGGTTCAGACTAATGGCAACGATCCAAGAAATCTAGTAGAAATTCATCAGCATACCTGTCTTATAACGATGCATCAACAGTCAGTTATACAAATCTACCAGCTAAATGGCAATACCTGGACCCGAATCATAAATTGTGTTTGCCACCCATGGATGGGTATTGAGGATATACTCACCTCCACACCATCAGGAGAATTCTGGCAGCTTTTGATCCAAATACTAGTGTTTTCACAACCCTGAATGAAGAAGAATTTATATACCTCTACCAGAGATGCTATCACTTCCGCTATAGCATCATCCGTTGCCGCTTGTTTGGGGCCTAGTGAGAGACTGCTCAGTCGGCAGAAGCACTGATTGAAGATTTGTTTCATTTTCCATTATTGTAATTGTAGATGGATGAGAATCTGTTTGGATGTTAGTCATTTTTTGTTCTTTACATCTACCTACATTACTACTACAACTTCAATGCAAGTGAATTCTCCTTTTATCCTTGTTGCTTTTTTTTTTTTTTTTGAATAAGTAACATTTTTATTATAGCTCAGCACTTACGTAGTATGAACTACTTAATAGACAGTAGAAAGATAAGTTAAATGATGAAAACAAGATGAATCAATCCAAATAATGTTTGCATGTCATGACATCTAGAAACGACAAAAGGTACAAGAATGCCTAGAGCGACCAAAGTCAATTAGAGTGTCCTAGACCTTTTGTTCTGTATAATTGCTAGCATTTCTAAGTTCTCAACATTTGAAAAATTGCATATAAACAGACAGACAGAGATAGATTAGAAAAAAGTAACTAGGTGAATACAAGCAACAATACTAACCATTGATCTATTCTAATATATTGGTCTTCTTCTCTTCAAAGACCTCACTGACAGCACGTTCAATGTCATCCTTGGATTCCTCAACTCCTGCTCAAAATTGCATATAAACACAGACAGACAGAGATAGATTAGGAAAAAGTAACTAGGTGAATTCTACAAGCATCAATACTAACCATTGATCTATTCTAATATATGGTCTTCTTCTCTTCAAAGACCTCACTGACAGCACGTTCGATGTCATCCTTGGATACCTCAACTATTGCTTTTCAGTGAAATCATCCAAAATTGATAATTCAACTCATTCTTAAATATGACTTGACTGCTGGTGACAAAAGTATTGCTTGAACTTCGATTGGGGTTTAGTGGATTTTGCTTCACATTGTTGTTGTTGTTGTTGTATTATCTTAGGAAATAAAGACAACGCAAAAACTCACTGCAACTTACTTTTAATCTTTACATTCTGTTCATTGACATTGTCAACTATACCATCAAATCGGGAATATATTCATGCAAACCATCAGACAGACCAAAATCGGGATGGTCAATAGCATAGACAACATAGCCACTACAAAATGTACATATGCAATTATTCAAATTTGAAGATATATAAATCCCTTTCCTAGATAGTATGATACAAAAATTAACGAGTAAGAACAACAACAAAAAAGACGATAAATTTCCATCAAACAGACAAATCTAACTGGCAAAAACAATTAAGAGTTCACAAATCAATGCTCCATACATATATCCATCTGCTGTTGTTGAGCATTAACAAAAGCTGATCGAACCCTTCTTCTAGCAGGAGCATGATCCAAATTTTGTGAAGCAATTTCATTTAAAGCTTCACTAACCCCATCAATTTTTGCCCTTTTTAGAGCCATAGTGATCCTTCTACCTTTAGTCTCTGAAGTAGAAGTTTGTGGTTTGCACTTCCATATGTGCCGGAGAATAATGAGTTGATCGATTTTCCAGTTGAAAAGTGAAGATTTCGCTGGTATAGATGGTCGGAGAGTGGGAAATGCAGATTTTAAAGAATTTAATTAGGCCTAGCTCAAGTGGCAAAAGGTGGAGGATTTGTGGCTTAGGTCGCAGGTTCAAGCCCCACACCATGCAAAGCGAAGCCTGGTATTTAAGTGGAGAAGGGTAGAGGGGCGGGCCCATTATCCACCGAGTTTAGAAGGCTGTGATTGGTCCAAAGGGCGGGTCACAGACAGATTTCTCGGTTATCAAAAAAAAAATTAAAAAAAATTAGGAGTATTAAAAAAGTGGCACTAAGCCAACAAGTAAATAGTCCATTCATGTTGTCAGGAAACTAAACCAGAGACTATGTCACACTTATTTCTAACATCTCCCATAGCTTCAAAACTGTGGAAAGAGTTTGCTGTTTTTGCAGGTATAAACATCGAAAGACTACATCTTTCTCAGGTTCTGAATCAGTGGTGGACAATTCAATGTTGTCCAAAATTAAAGAAATTATTTACAGCAGTCCCTGCCATTATCGTGTGGCATCTATGGAGAAGGAGAAACAACTTAAAGAATGGAAAGACTTGTTCTTTCAACAGGTTTGTATTTACAGTGAATACAGATATTAGGAGAATGGTGAAGCTAATCTACCCTAAGATGCAGCAAGTTCCTACAATTTGGTCAGAAATGGTGGAATATTTGGAGAGGTATAAACCAAAGCTATATCACTTAGCAGTTACATGGAAGCCGCTAGCTCAAGGAAGTTTAAAATGCAACACAGACGGTGGATCAAAGGGCAATCCAGGGAGGAGTGCTTATGGTTTCTGTCTAAGAAATGAAAACGGTGATTTAGTGTATGCTCAGGGGGGAAGAGATACATAAAACAACCAACATAGATGCTGAAGCAATATCTATAAGAGAAGCTATTTACCATTGTCTATCTGGTGAAATACAGATAGAAACTGATTCTTTGATGCTAGTCAAGATTCTATCAGGTATATGGGAAATTCCATGGCAGATTGAAGTATTGGTGGGGGATATCAAACAATTTGCTCGATTAATACAAGTCAGATTGAGGCATATCTATAGAGAAGGTAATACTATGGCGGATTGTATAGCTAATCTAGCCTTTAACAGGGCAAACAGATTCAGTTGTACATCTTTCACAGTCTCACAGAACTACCTACTAATGCAACGAAAATCCTCAACCTCGACAAGCAGCAAGTAGCAAATTTGAGAATCAAAACTAAGAAGATCAATCAAGATACCAATGGGGGAAGGGAAAACATTCTAATATGAAAAAGAATGGCACAAATCTGAAAAATACATTCTTAGGGAAGATAGATGCGAGAAAAGGGATAATTTCAACGGGAAAGATACAAAATGCTTACTTACTGGAAAATGAAGTGTGAAGAGGACACAACCCAACTGTGAGGCAATGAACAAACATCCACATGATAAATCTGCAAAAACAACTATAAGTAATCTTTGATAAAGCAGCTCATTTCTCACAAATCTCAACATGAATGGAAACAATGAAAACGAAGTGGAAAAAAGAAGAAAGAGGTCGGAGAGAATCGATGTCACCGGCCATGGAGGAGGTAGATCGGAGACCTTAGAAAAAATGTACTAACTAGTTTGTGTTGAGAATAGAGAATGTGTAGCAACAGAGAGGCAAAGAGACTAGGTTTTGTTGGTTAGGGGACAAAAGCTATATTATAATTTAGAAAATAGGATTTGGTAAAATATTTAAGTTATGATTAGGAGAAAAATAATAATTTTAACAGTATTAAGATATTGATTTAGCCATTAATCAAAATTATAACTCAAATAAAAAAAAATTACAAAATTATTAATCTCATAAACCAATATCGATAAATTGATTATCGGTTAAATCAATTGTTGTACACCCCTATAATATATCCTAACATATATAGAGGGAACAAATACAATAGATAAAATCATAATATAGAGGGAACAAACACACCTTCAAGCAAATAGATAAAATCATAATTAAACGAACTATTGTTATATTTGATAATTAAACGGTTATTTCTGAAAAAAATAGGGGATGTTGTGACTGTTAGATTCGGGTCGGGTATGAACATGGGCTTCAGTCACAGTGCACTCAAACATGAAAAAATGGAGGTAAAATGCAGGAGCTGGATTCTTCTTCACACCATTGAAGCAGCAGAACACTACCTACCCGAACCCAAAACCCGCCATTGAAGCGGTAAAATGCATGGGCTTCAGTCTCCTTTTCTCGCCGCTAACTCAACTACAAATCTTTATATGCTTGATTTTAGTCAATTAGGGGGTTTTGTCCGCCGGAAAAGTAGATTTTTGAGGTGTCATGAGTCCTGTTACGACACCTATCTTTATACAATAGAGGTTTCATAGATAGACAGTCTTGGTTAGTCTTGCAGTATTTAGTTTAAGATGTTTTATTTAAAACTTTACGATTAATACTCAGATAACTTTGAGATTTAATAAACTATTTGTAAATGGTCTTCAGTTTTGATGATTGTGAATGCTTGAATTAGTCTTCCGCTTAGTAGTTAATCAGGACAAGGATTCACTTGAAGACAAATAATGATTCTCGAGTGTCAGTCACGTTCATGATGTAGGCTCGGGGTGTAACATGTATAGTGCAAAAGGTGAGGCTAATTAAATAGAAAGAATCAGGGAGATTCATATATTCGACCGCAATGACCAACTAGTTGGGGATAGTTGTTGTAATATAGTGGTCAACTGAAAAGGTTTATGTTCTTCCTATATTTTCAAACCTTCCCTTTTGTGTTATAACATAATCGGTTCAATATAGTCTAGATCTTTATCAAAATTTTAATCGAACACGACTCTAGTCTCTACTCTAATTGAAGTTTACTACAAGCTCAAATTTAAATATTGGTACAAATTTTACAGAAAAGATAAGCAACAAATTCTAGATTATATACCTAATAAAACATTTATTTATCTTAGTAGAACACCAAAAAGCTTGGCAGATTTGGCATTGAGTCTTTGGTTTATATAGACAAATTCATTAGCCGCAAATAATTATGAATTGTGGTGGAATGGTAGGAAATATCTACCCTTAATCAAAATTTTCAAATTCTTCAACTTCAATGTATCAAAAAAGTTTCTTGTTTAATATGTAGCAAAGAAAAGAAGACCTCTAAAATTAATTACTTTCAAAATTTTGTTCTCAACTTTGTCCATATTATACAATTTTCTACGCGCGTATATATATATATAAAAGTATGAATATAAATGTTGATTGACCAAATTATTCTTCAAATGTCGAACACGTTTATACTCTTCATAATTTATGTTAGAAAAGATAAAATTATATTGTAATCACCCAAACATATTATCTTTAATCCTAGAAGGATTAAAATAAACCCGTTAACGCCATTTTTTTCCAACTAAAATAAACTTGATAGTTATAAATCAATTAAATGTAATATGAGTTGTAACAAAATACCTTCTTTTAGCAAAACAAAAGAGTATTATTTTGTCAAAAGTGAAAAAAAACTGTTTTTTTTTTTAAAAAAAATCACTAAAACTAGCTTAAATCATTAAAGGTAGCTTAATTTTCTGAAAATAAAAAGCTGCTAAGTAAACATGTAGTAGCGGATAAGGATCCGGTCAAATATAATTAGATCAAGTAATGTTCAATGGTTTTATAATTTTTGAAAATAAAAAGCTGCTAAGTAAACATATAGTAACGGATAAGGATCCGGTCAAATATAATTAGGTCAAGTAACGTTCAATGATTTTATAATAGATGGATAAATTACAGAAATACACCCATTTTGTTTCACTTATTTTAGTTATCCCCTATTACTTTTAAAAATCTCCAAAATCCCTTATTTCTTTAATGTATCCAAGTTGCATATTAATGTATCCGTGCCAGTATTTAACGTATCCGAGATACATATTATGTATCTGAGCTAGTTTTTAATATATCCGAGCTAGTTTTTAATGTATCCGAGCTACATATTAATGTATATGAGCCAGTATTTAATATATCCGAGCTACATATTATGTATCCGAGATAATATTTAATGTATCCGAGCTTCAATTATTGTATCTGGTTTTTTTTAATTTTCAAGGGATTAATGTAATTAGGAACTTATTAGGGATATATTGTAATTTCATATTAAAACTATGAGATTTATGTAATTTATCCTTTATAGATTCATGTCATGTGTACTATATGATAATTTATGGTTGAGATTCATATAAATTATATACTCATCTTAATAATAAAAATAACAAAGCTTCAACTATTTTTATTTTTTAAAACTATCAAATAAAATAATTAAATATATCTAAACTAATTATACTTGACCGAATCTTTATCCGTAGCAGTAGGAGGAGAAGTAAAAAAAGTGCTTTATTTTTGGCTAAATAAATAATTTTAATAGAGTCCTAAATATTGAGATTTTCTTCCTAAACAAGGAATGATATATAAAAAGCCAAATTTCTGAAAATAAACTACCACGTGTCGCTTTCATATTAGTTGCTCTGTTCCGTCTAGAATAGGGTTTTCTTGTCCTTTTTTGTTACGCAATTAATCAAAAATCTATATATGTCGTACTAGTGGTTACGAGGTTATTCGTTTAATGCTTCCTTCCATCCATTCAATATATATATTAGTCGAGACGAGATTGGAATATGTCAATATCAGATATATTACCAGAATGTGTGATTCACAAAATACTCTCTAATCTTAATTTTAGAGAAGCAACCCGAATGAGTATTCTCTCGAAAATATGGCTACGGGCCTGGTTCACTCATCCCAACGTGACAATTGCATTTGACAATCCAGACCACGTGAAATCAGTGGATTATATGATGGAGAGATATAGAGATTCGAAAATCCACATAGAGAATTTTAAATTTTTAAAAACGTTTGATTCTTATTCTGATTTGAATGAACTTTATGAAAAGTGGCTTGAGATTGCACTTGAGAATGGTGTAAAAGAGGTAGAGTATGGACAATTTGCGCAAATTTGTAAATCTTCACCATACACTTTCCCTATTTTCAGAGTGTTGGCAGTAAAATCTTTAAGACAATTGGTTCTGAGCAATTTAGAAAACTTGGCCTATTTCAAGTCACTTTAGACGACAAGATGCTTCAGACTCTACTCACTAGTTGTCCCTTGATTGTCGATTTCACGATGGAGTATTGTAGTGGGTTTACCAAGATTGAGGTGTGTAAACTTCAATATATCAAATCAGCTTATATTAGAATACTGTCAACGGAACGTGTGTACATCCAAACAGCACCAACTCTTGAATGCTTAACTTATATGGGGGTTATACGAAAGTCTCCTATGTTGGAAACTTTTAAATGTAAGAATTTGAAATCATTAACTCTAGCATGTCACAGTTTATCTGATGGATATCTGGAGCACCTTCTTTCTACATGTCAATTCCTTGAGAGTTTAATGTTATATGACGTGCTTGGTAGGTATAACATTTGCGGGAGTCAGTCCCTAAAGTATTTGAAGGTTGTGTGTTCTGAGGAGGCTAGTATTGATGAGATTGATGTTCCAAATTTGACAAGACTTGAGTACATAGGAGATGATCAAATTCCACTACTTAAATTAGCAAACGGATCCATGAAGCACTCGTTACTGATTGTTCGTGGCTCCCATAATTTAGATTATGCATGGTTTGATGATAAGTTGAGGAAATTTCTATCAAAGTCGACCTCTTGGTCTGAGGTTTCCCTTGAATTAAGCAGATGCAATGAAATCAACATGACGACAGATCAGTTGCATAGGAGTAACCCCCAAGTCCAAGTCCAAGTCCAAGTTGACATTTTAAATCTCAGAATATACCCCTTGTCTAGAGATCACTGCCCAGCTATTTTGGATACTTTGCTATGTAGTTGTCGTCCTAGTAGACTCAACATATGGGCAACTGTTGAAATGCTTACATGTTCCATTGATCAGCTAATGAAAGAAGATTCGAGCAAGCCTTGGCGTAGTCAATTAAAACAAGTAAAAGCCTATAGATATGATTGGGTAAGGGAATGCTTGATGCCTGAGGAACTCACAAGCGGAGAGCTGGCAAAAAGGAGTCTTAACAAGACAGACAAGATCCTATTTTTATTAGATTGGTGATTGATATATATCTATTGCAATTTGAATTTTAGTAATATCGACGTACGATCCAATTATTTCCCCTCTATTATATTGGTGGGCTTAATTTGCGTGTAGCTTGAGCTCTTTCCTCTGCTGTTGACTGCCCCGCAGAGCAGCATTTGGTTATTTAATTTTCCTTTGATTGGTTTTGTTGGAAATTACTTCATGTTTACCCTTATGTTGGAAATAGTTGTTAATGAAGTGGGTTGAAAATTATGAAGTCTAGATAAAAATATTTGGTACGGGTATTTGTGTGGTGGGAGGTAGCAAGTAGCCCATGAAACTAGTCAACTTGGCTCAAACATTATGAAAATAAGTTATATTAGTGTTCAATCTTCCAAATAATATGCTATGCATGATAATTTTAAAACTATATATATATATGTTGACAATTTGTTGTTGTAGGAATTAAATAGAGTTGTAAAAAGGGTCAGCCTAGCCCCTATCCGGCCCAAGCCTCGAGGGACAAGGAATTTGATGGGCTAGGGCGGGCCGGCCTTTCATTTGGAAGGGCCTGAAAATACCCACCCAACCCAATCCTAGAAAGGTTGTGGGCTGGGGTGGGCTAACCTTTTTTTCTTTTTCTTTTTTTACAAACTTAAAATTCTATAACACCAAGAAGATGAGAAGATTTTTAAATCAAATATGACAAATAATGGTGTTTGTTTCAATAATACTATTAAAAAATCTAGTGTGATTAGCATGTATCTAGGATACTAGATATATGTATCTAGTGTGATGTATCCCAGATACGCGAGTGAGATAAGAGAGTGGCGAGTAAGATGAAAGGGAGGCGAGGGCGCGAGTTTTGTCTATGTATCCTAGATACCTCTGAGTTGAGTATCTTATCTTTGAGTACTTCTGAGTTGAGTAAGTTTGAGTATCCTTGAGGATACATCTGAGTTGAATATCTTATCATTGAATTGAACTATGTTTCTTTGAGTTGAGTGAATTGAGAAGAAGTAGTATGTTTCTTTTTTATCAAAGTTCAAGCTTATGTTTATGCTTTAGAATTCCTCTTACATGCTCGTACATTCCACGTACTGAGCCATTTGGCCTGCATCTTTTTATGATGCAGACACAAGTATTCAGGATCATCAACATTAGCTTCGTTGATACATCCGGGAGTTCGAGTTATCTATGGTGAGCCTCCTTATTTCTGGAGGATTTCATTTACTTTCAGTTTAGTCAGGATGTTGTGGGTCTTGTCCCGACTTCCATCTTTATCAATTAGATGCTTCATAGATAGTCAGTATATTCCATCTTTATCAGTTAGAGGCTTCATAGATAGTCAGTATAGTTGAAAAGTCTGTATCATTTATTTTATTAAATGTTTTAAAGACTTAAGTTGCCTATTTTATGGCGAGTTGAATAATTTTATTCAGAGTTTTCTCTTGAGTTAAAGCTTGCTATTTAAGTTTTCATGAATTTTTATTCAGCTTTTAAGCTTTGCATGCTTGAGTTAGTCTTCCGCTTGTAGTCAGCTAGGATGAGGGTTCACTTGGGGACCAACAATGGTTCTCGAGTGCCGGTCACGTCCAGGGTGTAGTCTCGGATCGTGACAGCTAGTTAGAAGGTAATAAAAAATAATATTGTCCGACAATTATCTACCTTGACCCAATTACATAATAATTCAAGGGTATAATTGAAAATAAGTTTTTTTTATAGAGTTTCAATCCAAACACAAGATGAGGCGAGAAATAATGAACAAACACTAAATAAAAATAACACTACTAATTTATGTATTACTAACCTCTGCATTTTTTAATTTGTGTACCAAACAACCCCTAAATGCTTAAAACCAATATCATATTCAATATTGGTTCACGACTTTGCGACACTCTTGACTGACTGAAACTAACGTGTATCCTTTGACCATCAATTAGAGCATTATCCATGTTAAAATATGCCAACTCACAGGCCTCATTGTCCTCGAATTCAATGAAACCATAACAATGGCTATCCCCAGTCTCGCGATCTCTAATAATTTCAGCAGATGTCACGGTTCCAAAGCGTGAAAAGATTGTATATAGGTCTTCGTCTTCAGTTACCGAATTCAAATTACAAATCCATAGCACATTATTGTTTATCGAATCATCTCCCAAACTTGTCCTTATCATCACCGACATTCCGAAATGAGAACGGATTTTCCGGCGAAGACGGAGGGCTATTTTTGGGAAGAGGGTTTCGTGAGAGACAATGGGGAAGGAGGGGTATTTTAATTTATTTATAAAAAAATTATTAGGCGGTGAAAGGGAAAATCATTGCCCTAATATAATTTGGATTGCAAAATAATTATGCCCTGAAAAACTAAGTTGATCACTTCTCTTTTTAGAACTTTATAAATAAGCGTGAATATTTTAAAAAAGAATATTTTGTGGAGTAATATTTTTTTAATTTAGTAAAGTGGACGATTAAATATGAGATAACCTCTTTTAAATGATTAAAAGTATTTTTAAATTATATGAAAGGAATAAAAATATCCTTTTATATAATTTGACTCAAAAAATATTCTTGCCATCATAGTTTAAGGACATTTTTGATTTCTCGAGCTAACACAAGTAAAAACATAAAATAAAATAAAATTGACAAATAGCTCAAATTATAAGCAGTTAAATGACATCTTGTAGTTTTACAAGGGGTGAAATTGACAAATACCCTTTTTCATAAACCTCCTATCATCGTTATCCTCTTTCTTAACAAATTTTATTCTTTAGTTCCAGAAAAATGCCACAGTAAGCCAAGCAGAGAAATTATTCTAGTAAAATTAGCTGCAACAATGGCTACATTAGGCCTCAATCTTTACTCACCTTCAATGGGTCATCAATTTATTCTCCCAAAATCCCAATATTCACCTTCCAAGTTCAGAATTTCATGTTCCAGCTTGTTCTTGCAAAATAACAAGGTACAATTTTTATCCACCAAGACTTGATTTTTATTTGTGGGATTTCAAGAAATCAGATTTAATGAGTACCCAATTGAGTTAATTGTTGTTTGTGTGTGTTTTGATGGTTATTTGAGCAGTTTAAGAGGGAGTATACAAGTGTGATGATAGTGCCTACTGGTGTTGGAGCAGCTATTGGTGGCTATGCTGGTGATGCTTTGCCTGTTGCTCGAGCTCTTTCCTCTGTTGTTGACTGCCTTATTTCCCATCCTAATGTATGATTTTTTTGTTTTGTTTCCTTCGATTTGTCTTGATGGAATTTCACTTTGTGTATACCCTTATGTGGAGTATAATATTTAGGCCTCTCTAGCGAAGAACTACTAGGTCGTACTAGTTTGACGAAAAAACACTAGGTGATTTCCTCCAATATGTCTAAGCCTAGGTAGACACAGTTATCTAGTACCTGTGTGTTGCTAAGAGTTAGTTTGTAATCTGTAGAATAGTCTAGGTGTGCACAAGCTGACTCGTATACCTCCACCGTTATTAGAATAAACATTAGTAGGACTCTATTTTCCAAACATTGTGCTCACCCTTGCTTATTTTTGAACTATTGGCTGACCATTTGTTATATATTTGAATAAGGACTGATATGATAGAGTTTGATGAAGGAGCTAATCTATCTGTCTAAACTTACACATTAATGGGAGTTAAGATATATTAAGAATTCAATTTAGGGAAACTTCAACTTAACTGAAAATTTATTGACAGTCGGTTTGCGACTTTGAAATGCAGGTGGTAGATTTTCTATCAAGAAAAAATCTTAGGCTTCAAATGTGGGCTGTCCTTAATATAATATTGTTTTTATAGAGGAAATGATGCCGGATCACTGTAGCTATCATTTTACTTCTCATGATATGTCATTACTTGTCAAATGTCACACCAATGTAATTAGTGTGAATGATGTCTTGTTTGGTTGAACATTTAAGCAGACTTTGTCTCATAGTCATTTCTCTTAATTTTGTCTTCAACGAGGAATTTGTTTCGTACTTAGTAGTGATGAAATTGAACTTCTAGTCAAGTACATGCCTCATAATCTAGCTATAGGCATCATATTGGCAGATGCATTTCCATTGATCTAAAAGGCTAAAGCTCTAATACCTTGTGTATCCAGCCTTTTTGAAACTGGATAAAAGAATATGTGGCAAGTAAAAGTAACTTGGATAAGGTAGTGTACCTCAACTGAAAGTAGCTTCAAGAGTTGGCTTCTGCTCTGCTTCAAAGGATATTGTGGAATCGATGAATCCTATTCAATAATCTTACACTACTGGCAAGGTGTTTGACTACTGCAAATGAAAATGAAATTGGTTCATACTCTATCTAAAGGAACTGGACATTGGAAAATAGGAAATTGGTAAAAATTGTTTAATTAGCTTGAAAGTTGAGTTCTCCATACTTCCTAGTTAGTACTTAGTAGTTCCTGATCAGTCTAATGGACTGAATAGCCTTTTAGATTCATAATACTTTGAGCCTTGTTTTCCTCAATTAGTTTAATAGTCTCTGCAACATTAGATTTACATTCTGTACTATTGCACTTCCTAGCTGAGTCACTAACTGGAACTTACACTCTTGGTATATCACAGAAATTCTTGGAGTGAAAAATACAATATGGAGAGACAAGTCAAGGAACTGAGCAATTTTATGGGATTAGATCCACAACAATAGAAACTGAAATATTTCATGTACTTAAGGGCCAAAATAGCATCAGTTTTAGTAGCTTCTTTAAATTGTCAATAAAATAAGGAACCATCATTGCACCCAAGGGTGTGGCGTGGCCAATGAAGTGATTTGAGAACCATGAAGTCTCAGGTTAAATTCCAGCGGAGACAAAAACACTTGGTGATCTTTCCCATCTGTCCAACCGTTGTTTAATTAGAGTCACCCGGTGCTTGTGGTGGTGGAGGTAGCAGGTACACCGTTAAATTAGTCAAGGTGCGTGCTAGCTGGCTCGGATACCATGGCTATCAAAAAGAAAAAAAAGGAATCAACATTTAAACATCAGGTCAGGAGAAGAAAAATGATTGGAACTTTGCGGCAATAATTGTGTGGATGAAGTAACTTAGGCTGTCAATGTAGAGTAGGAAACACGATCTGCAGTTTGGATTCACGTGCATTTTCCTAGCTTTCTGTAAATTTACAAGTCATACAGGTTCTTAATGCAGCAATGCTGTACTGGCCCATGCCGAATGCACTCTATGTTGAAGGCTATGCACTTGATCGATTTGCTGAAGGTCTCTGGGCACTGCAACCAGTTCATCAAAATAGGGTATGCTGTAAAACATTTTGCTCATTTATCGTGTGAAATCTGAGTTCTATTCCAGTTGTTATTACATCCCTGATGCTTCCAAGCTTTTATCCTCCGTTCAGCTTGCAATCACATCGTGAACTTGTAATGTGGAGCAGGTAGGATTGATTTTTGATGCTGGGATAGAGGAAGAGCTTCTTATGCGCCACCTACAAGTGGTTGATGCAACAAGAGCTTCCCTTGGATTGCCAATAGTGGGATACACTGTAACTGACACCCCTTTACTGGTATGCTTTTTATCTTCTAAGTTGAATTTTCATAGGCTCAATCTAATGCACAGTAATCATGTCCCTAGATATTTAATATGATAGGAGCAATATATGTAGTTCTTGACAACTTTCCTGAGAGAAGTCCTTTGCATTGCTTTCAGTGCTCATAATATAAATGGTTTCTCAATCTTAATATGGAATCTTTTGGGAATAGTGAGGAAAAAGTATGGGACTGCTGGAAGTTGTTCAGAGAAGGTTGGGAACACTAGCAACAGTTAGGCAAAGAATGCACCCAAGGGTGTGGCGTAGTGGTCGAGAACCATGAGGTCTCGGGTTCAAATCCCAGCAGAGGCGAAAGCACTAGGTGATTTCTTCACATCTGTCCTACTGCTGGTGGACAGTGTTACCTGTCACCTGTTGATGGTGGGAGGTGGTGGTATTCCGTGGAGCTAGTCGAGGTGCGCGCAACTTGGTTTAGACACCACGGTTATCCAAAAAAAAAGTTAGCCAAAGAATAAGATATATAAGAAAATGCTCAAAGGAATAGAGCTACTGAAGCATTTTAAAAATTGTTTACTTTCAAGACAGAGTGGAATGAGAAAGAGGATAAATCAACTGTTGATCCCTTTCTTATGAAGATAAATTATGTCCTAATATGCAGCTTCAGCACTATTTTGCTTTGGCCCTAGGTTTTCTTCCACTGTATGGACATATCATCATTATGATACATGCAATATAAACATTTGTTGCTAAACAGAGATTGTTTCTCTTAGTTAGGGACATTAAGTTTGATGAAATCATTTAGTTACTATTTCACATCTCATAGTATTTCCCTTTACTTATAAAAGAAAAACACATCTAATGGTAGATAAAAAGTATATATATATTTTCCTTGATGACAGTGTCACTATCACGTCTATATTTATTATTAACTTCACATTAACTTCTAAATGGATCACAAGTAGCTAACACCTGGTGTATGTATAGGTGGAGAAATGGGTTGATCCAACAAGTGGCCAATCAACAGGGAGGATTCAGCATCCAGATTCACTACTGAGAGCTGTGGAGAACTTGCGAAATGAGTGTAAGGTAGATGCAGTTGCGGTTGTGGCACGCTTTCCAGACGATGATACTGAAGACTTGGATGATTATCGACAAGGAGTGGTAGTAGTTTTTTCGATGACTAGCTTCTCATTTCATTTGCAAATGTAGTCCTCAATAATATCTATTCGAAATTTCTAGATACAAAATGGTCACAATTCATGAGCTCCTTATAGACAAATATCATTCTTTTTTCTTCTCATGGCTATAGGCAGTTCTACTTCCACTATTCAGAAAGTTTTGGGTCTCTATAATTTTGCCATAACGTATGCGTGTGAAATCATCTAAATAGAAGGTGTAATATTCTAAGTTGCACGGACTCTTCACTTTCGATGCCGCACCCGTGTTGGATTCTTCAAAAATACACTACTTTTGGCGAATCCCACACGCACCCCTTGACATTTTTGAAGAGTCCGAGCAACATAGGTAATATTTAAGTTTTTGTATAAACATCAGTTTGAATTACTTTCTTCCGTTGATTGCTTGCTGGTTGTGCTGTTTAATTCTTTTTTTTGATAACCGAGAAATCCGTCTGTGACCCGCCCTTTGGACCAATTACAACCTTTTAAACTCGGTGGATAATGGACCCGCCCCTCTACCCTTCTCCACTTAAATACCGGGCTTTGCATGGTGTGGGGCTTTGAACCTGTGACCTAAGTCACAAATCCTCCACCTTTTGCCACTCGAGCTAGGCCTTGGGGGCGTTGTGCTGTTTAATTTTAAACTGTTTGTAAGAGAGGAAATTCATTGTATTGTTTGATACGTAAATTCCTGATCTCAATTTTATTTTGTACCCTTAATTCTATAGGGGATAGATCTTTTGGCAGGTGTGGAGGCTGTTATAAGTCACTTAGTGGTGAAGAATTTTCAGATTCCTTGCGCACATGCTCCTGCAGTATTGCCTCCTCAATTAAACATGGCAGTATGCCCAAAATCTGCTGCTGAAGAGGTAAGTGATTGTCCCGTCAATCTAACAATATTTAAGCTCACACCATGTGTGCTGTTTAATCATTAGAAATTTGTTTTTCATTAAAGACCGGGTACTTATGTGGAATAGCCAGAACACAACTCCTCTGCGACTTGGTTTGCTACGCGAGGATAGTGCAGGGGAGTTTTTCTTTTTAGTTTCTTCATTAGGTGAGTTTTTTAGTCATCGTAAAATGGGAACATGATAATTTTAGCCATGTAAATGTTCTCTTGCATGAGATATTCACTCTCAAAAGGAGCTTAAATAGTTTATAAGATTTTGAAAGCATGATGTTGAAATGCTTTCTTCTGCATTTACAATGAGTAAGAGGGAGATATGACTTGGTTCAGAAAACCATGAAGATGTATAAACTGCTAATACTGCACTCTTTTTAGCGTCTTTTGCATTCTCATAATATCTTTTTTGTTTTGGGTTTTTGTCCTTTTCTCTACCAAAATCTTCTGACAGATAGGATTTACATTCTTGCCGTGTGTCCTTGCTGGGCTTAGCACTGCACCACAGTATTTGGTCAAGGGCAATAATTTTTCAGACAACTGCATTGTAGCTGGTGATGTTGACAGTGTGATTCTACCAATTGATGCTTGTCGTGGAGATGGTGCTCTTGCATTTGCCAATCGCAAAAGAAACAAGGTAATTGGCTCTTCATCTATTGACGTCAACTGGGTGAGTTTAGTGGATGATGTAGGAACTAAGTACAGGGAGGAAGAATAAGAGAGATAAATAACAACCTTTTCTTTTGTGGTCATATTTGGTCTAATTATCACTCTTCATTTTTGGTCATTTGATTTGGGAAGGTGAAGTATGAAGTGTTTACTAACGTCATTCTTCGTGGCATGTGAACTGAAGTGTCTAATCAGTAGAATATGGCTTGCAACTACAAATCTTGTCATGCTGCCCAAATTAGTCATTTGGGAGGGAGCGTATTTTCGACAACCAGTCAAACATCTTCTGCTTTCTCGACAGTAATCCCATTTTTCCTATTTGCTCATATTTTGCAGCCTCTTATAATTGCTGTTGAAGAGAATCAAACAGTTCTGAATGATACACCAGACTCACTTGGTATTGAAGCTGTAAGTTCAAATGTTAATTGCAACTACCTTATTTATTGTCTAATTGTTCTATTAGCAACCTGCAACTTAACATGAGGTGCCAATACTTACAGCCAAATACATTTTCATTTGATAATATTGGGAGGGAAACTTTGGGAAAAGAAGTGTCAATGCCAACCCCAACTTGTTTGTGATTGAGACGTAGTAGTTGATGTTATTGATTAAGGGGTCGTTTGGTTTGGAACAAGGTTATCCAGAGTTTTAAGTTGCTTGGACTCTCTAAAAAGGCTGCCACAACCATGTCGGATCCTCCAAAAATCCACTACTTTTGGCGGGTCCGACATGGACATGCACCCTGCGACATTTTTGAAGAGTCCGAGCAATATATTCCAGACAATACCAAGATTTTGGTATAAATTAAACCGATATTAGCTAATGCCAATAACCAATCACCACTGAGAGATGCTAAAAGGGAAATACGAATACTAACCCCCCCTGCGCGCTCCAAAAAAAAAGTTCATTCCTTTCTTATAGAAATAGAACATGGAGGTGCGTGTAAGCTGGTCTGGACACTATCATATTGACGTACGACTTCTCCTTTATTTTGCAGGTGAAGGTGTCAAACTACTGGGAAGCCATAGGTGTAATTGCAGCTCACAAGGCAGGAATAGATCCAAATTCTCTTAGAAGGAATAGAATCAATAACATAACACCAACTACTTTTGTTCCTTCAAATGGTTATGCTAAATCAAGTATCAAATCATTTGTTTGAATATAGAAAACTATAGTATAGACATTCATCATATTATAAGGACTAATTTGATTGGTATAGTGCAAAAGTTAAGGCTAAATGGAAACACGGTAAGCGAGGATTCATTATTCGACCCCAACGACTAACTAGTTGGGGACTGAGGTGTAGTTGTAATATAACGGGAAAAGGTTTATTTCCTTTATTTCTCTCTTACCTTTTGTGTCATAATATAATCTGTTCAATTTTAATTT
Organism: Solanum acaule; assembly: GCA_036250505.1. NCBI lineage: Eukaryota > Viridiplantae > Streptophyta > Magnoliopsida > Solanales > Solanaceae > Solanum > Solanum acaule. The sequence goes on from JAJOOR010001150.1 coordinate 19,174, forward strand.
TTTAAGATAGAGTTTAAATTCTGAATACGACTGTCAATTACAAATATAACAATAGAACCATAGAAAATAATTAAATATCAAATGTAGCAATAGTCCATTTTTTTTTTGTTTTGAATATCAGTATTGGAACAAATTGCTTCTATCACCTACTTCATTTGACCAATTAAATAAAACAAATATAATTAAACAAATGGATGATATGATTTTTCTACTCTTAATTCATTATGCAAGTTTGCAATATTTGGATCTAAGATCTCTTTAGCATGACATTTGATTAATTATTTGTCATTTTTAAATTACTTGATAAGTCAACACTTAAAATTTTATAGTACATATTTGCATGATATAATTTTGTCAAGTTTATAGTCAAACACTTATTCCGTTTTAATTTATCTGACACAATTTCTTTTCAAATTCATTTAAAAAGATAACACATTTTTAAATTTGAAAATAATTAAATTTATAAACCTATTTTTCCGTCACATAAATAATTGGAATGTAAGGAGTAGGTTTAAGTCCTATCACATAGTAACAAATTCAATGATATGAAATCTTATTCTCTTTAATTTTGTTCCAAAAATATAAGGTAAGTAAAATCTGCGTAAATTTTACCTTTTTCACATCTCACTTATTGATTTGAACTACATATAATGTTATTATTGTTGTCCAAAAACATAATGATCTCATTTACAAAATCTAATTTTTTTTTATTTTAATGTTTTTTTAATATAACCTCAAATTTATAGCCTATAGGGTATAATTTTCATGTCCTTTTTTAAAGTTTGGTAATTAAGACTTTTATAAATTTTACAATTAAATAAACGTTGGCTAAAATTGTCATCTTCTCTCTCACTGACTATTCAAGAACACATGAAAGACAGCTCTTTTTTTATTTATTTTTTGTTAATTTTCCCTTTCCATTTTCACTTCACAAAGATTACAGATCACACTTGTTTACATTATTGAATTAATATACTCCTTAATCATCCACGATCTTTAGATCATACAGCATCAAGACAAAAATTTTAATAAAAAAAAAGATTCAAGAAACCTTTGACTTTCTACCAAAATCATGAAATTGAGATCAATACAGAGATACCCATTTGAGTTTTGGTGTTTATGATGGAGAAAAAAGCAATCTTGGTGTTTTTGGTGCTGACATTGAGTTTAAGCAGTGGTCAAGAACCAGAAAAGATTGATACCCAAAAGGCTCCATGGAGGATCCACACTTTGTTTTCTGTAGAATGTCAGAATTACTTCGATTGGCAAACGGTTGGACTTATGCATAGTTACAGGAAGGCTCAGCAACCTGGACCTATTACAAGATTGTTGAGCTGTACTGAAGATGAGAGGAAAGGGTATAGAGGGATGGAGTTGGCTCCTACTTTTGAGGTTCCTTCTATGAGTAGACATCCTAAAACTGCTGATTGGTAAATTCTTGAGCTTTAATTTTTTTGTGGGGTTTTTGAGCTTTTTTGTGGATGCATGTGGTGTGGATGATGAAATGCTGAATTGGGTTTTTGATTGTTGTGATTTTGATGGCTTTTGAGGTATTAAGAAGATGAAAGATTGATACTTTTTGGTTTTTTTTTGTGGATGCATGAGTTGTTGATTGTAAAATGCTGAATTGGGTTTTTGATTCTTGTGATTATGATGGCTTTGAGCTATTAGGAAGATGAAAAATTGATACTTTGTAGGTTTTTTGTGGATGCATGAGTTGTTGATGATAAAATGCTGAATTGGGGTTTTGATTCTTGTGATTATGATGGCTTTGAGCTATTAGGAAGATGAAAAATTGATACTTTTCGGGATTTTTGTGGATGCATGAGTTGTTGATGATAAAATGCTGAATTGGGTTTTTGATTCTTGTGATTATGTTGGCTGAGCTATTAGGAAGATGAAAAATTGATACTTTTCGGGTTTTTTGTGGATGCATGAGTTGTTGATGATGAAATGCTGAATTGGGTTTTTGGTTCTTGTGATTTTGATGGCTTTGAGCTATTAAGAAGATGAAAATTTGATACTTTTAAGTTTTTTTTGGGGGAGATGCATGAATTGTTGATGATAAAATGATGAATTGTGTTTTTGATTCTTGTGATTATGATGGCTTTGAGCTATTAAGAAGATGAAAAATTGATACTTTTCGGTTTTTTTTGTGGTTGCATGACTTGTTGATGATAAAATGCTGAATTGGGTTTTTGATTCTTTGATTTTGATGGCTTTGAGCTACTAAGAAGATGAAAAATTGATACTTCTCAGGTTTTTTGTGGATGCATGAGTTGTTGATGATGAAATGCTGAATTGGGTTTTTGATTCTTGTGATTATGATGGCTTTGAGCTATTAAGAAGATCAAAAATTGTTCTCGGGTTTTTTGTGGATGCATGAGTTGTTGATGATAAAATGTTGAATTGGGTTTTTGATTCTTGTGATTTTGATGGCTTTGAGCAATTAAGATTGAGAAAAAAAATGATATTTTGTTTTGTTTTTTCCAAGAGGGTCAGCTTTGCCTAGTGTGTTTGGTGATAAAAATGCTGGATTGGGTTTTTGATTCTTGTGACTTTGATGGCTTTGAACTGTTAAGATGATGAACAGATGATATATTGTTGTTTTTCCAACTGAGATATCAGTTCTGTTCACGTTTGTGTGATTGCCACCATTTTTTGGTTTTTGCATTAAATTCTATGTATGTATTCAGTGCTGCATTGGATTTCTGATTGTTGTGGATTTTGGGGCTTCAAATAATTTAGAATATGAGCACATCGAGTTATGATGTTTTTTCCAATGAGGAAGATCAGCTTTGTTTAGTGTTGTGTGATTGCCAGCTTTATTTGGTTTTTGCCTTCGATTTTATGTGTTTATTGCCGAACTGGGTTTTTTATTTTATTTTTTCCTTCACCTTTCTATGTTGGCTTCAATGTTGAATTGGATTTCAATTCTTATGGCTTTTGGCTTTGAACGGTTAAGAATATGAAGAAATGAAATTATGTTGTTTTTCCAGCAAAGGTATCATCTTTGTCTGCGTTTGTGTCGTTGCAACCTTTATTTGGTTTTTGCCCTCAATTTTACATGTTTGATTCAATGCTGACCTTGATGGCTTTAAACATTAAAAAATATGGATAGATAGAAATATGTTGTTTTCGACAAAGGTGTCGGAGCGGACTTATAAAATGTTGTGTGATTGATCCTTCTTTATTTTCCTTCTACTTTTGGATATGCAATTGTGTACAGAAATTAGTGTTGATTGTTGTTACGGTGGTTTTGAAATTTCAAGAATTTAATGATATAAAAAGTTCAAAGGCGATTGAGATATCACGATAATAGAAAGATTGGATTTCGTCCCGATTATTAATTTTGAATTGGATATCCTTGAGTTCTATGTTAACTGCTCCAGTATTGATGATTGATAAAGATAAAATTTGGTCAATTGACGTTTGTTTTACTTGGAGAAGGAGAAAGGAAGAATACTTGGTAATTGCATTACCATTAGATTGGTGAGATTATTTACTCTTATATTGCATCTTCTGGTCTTTGTTTGCTCAATGTGTCACTCTTTTTTACTGTTTTGCTAACTGCTTTGATTGTTCGCTTCTAGCTTTATTGGTTTCATGGGTCAGTTCTTCTCCTCTACTTTACTTCTGTAGAATTTTGCCATACTCTCATTTTCTTCTAGTGGAAGATGTTATTCGTTATTTGAGTTGGACTTATTCAACTATAGAATTAGTCTTACATTTGCAAAAAGAACCATCGGTGGATCGTCCTTGGCAACACAAATCATTTTGCCAGTGTGTTATTCACAACATATCAACCTGTTTTTCCTTCCTAGAAAAAAAATAAATGCAATTTATGTTTTTTCTTGATATCTTTGTCGATTCTCTTTGTTTCTTTTTATGTCATAATCTTCCTCTTATCTGATTTGGTTCAACTTGTGTTTTTTTAAAGGCAACAGTAAAAGCTTGTAATGCCGATCATAGAAGATAATACTGTTATTTGTTCTGCAGGTATCCTGCAATTAACAAACCGGCTGGAGTTGTTCACTGGCTTAAATACAGCAAAGAGGCAGAAAATGTTGATTGGGTTGTCATACTGGACGCAGACATGATCATTCGAGGTCCAATCGTACCATGGGAGATTGGGGCAGAGAAAGGGAAGCCTGTTTCTGCGTATTATGGGTAAAACCAAATTCTCATTTTACCCATTTTTAGTTTCACTATTTTAGTAAGATCTTTATGTGGAAGCAAACGAATTTCTTGATGGAAACAAAGATAATTTGCAATCTTGCCTTACAAATATGTAACTTAACGGTTACTTGAACAATATATGTCCAGGAAACATCTATATTTCTCAAAATATGTCTAGAAAACATCTTAGATTTTTGGGCATCGACTGTAAAGATCTACATAACCAAAGTGAATTAGAAAAGAAATAATCCCTTGCACTTCCTCTATAGACTAGTATCAGCTCATCAACTCTTGTTGCACTTGGCATGTGAAAGTAGATTCTTGATTCAAGGAAAGCCATAAACATCAAAGAATTAAAAATGCACCTAGAAGATGTTTGTATGACAACTATTTTTGGTGTTTTCTTGACAACCTGCAGCATCCCTTATCAAAATTTCACGATCCTTAATTATATAAACCTTCTTGTCAGATTGATTGTTCGCTGTCATTAAGGACTTGTTGATTCCAAAGAGTTTATTTTATAATTAGGTATTTAATTGGATGCGATAATATTCTTGCAAAGCTGCATACAAAGCATCCTGAACTTTGTGACAAGGTTGGTGGCCTATTAGCCATGCATATAGATGATCTTCGAGCTTTAGCACCCCTATGGCTTTCAAAGACTGAAGAAGTACGGGAAGACAAAGTTCACTGGCCAACCAACTATACTGGTGATATCTATGGCACAGGGTGGATCAGTGAGATGTATGGATATTCATTTGGTGCTGCCGAGGCAAGTCGTTTCAATGGTTCATCTTTTATTTTGCAGATACATATTGCTGCTTTCTAATCTTTCATTAAGATTATATATATATCCTTGATGTTTGATTTGTCAGGTAGGACTCCGGCATAAGATCAATGATAACTTGATGATATACCCTGGCTATACTCCACGAGAGGGTGTTGAGCCTATTCTTATGCATTATGGCTTACCTTTTAATGTTGGAAACTGGTCATTCAGTAAACTAGACCACCATAAAGATGACATTGTCTATGATTGCAGCCGGCTCTTCCCTGAACCTCCTTATCCCCGAGAGGTAAAATTTTGTGTGCACCATTAAAATAGATCATTTGTCTATGCATATTATAAATTTATTTTCGTTTCTTACCAGCATGGCTTCCATTTTGTGAATTACTCAGCTGAATATGCTCTGAAGGAAACAATTCAATGTCAATTGATACTAAAACTTGTTAAATGACAAATTCATATATACAGCAAGTGCAGGTGGTTGGGGTGAGCGATAGAGTATGTTTAATCTTGTTGCCTTCTACAGGTGATGCTTCGATCACCACGTTATGAAGTAAATTAGGCTGACTTGAGCTGATATAAGCTATGCTATCTGTTAAATCTTTCATATACTAAGACACTTACTGTGTTAAATTTCTTATTAGTCTTTTGTATTCATAATCTCTGACTGAAAGTAACATGTATTATCAGCAATGGAGTAACAAATTCATCAGTAGTTTAATACCCTATATTTCTTTTGCAGGTTGAATCTATTTTTTGTCTCTCTCATTTGTTTTATACTAGTAAACGTAAACTTTCATACTTAATTTAAGTATAATTGACTTCAGAGATACTCGTCAAAAAACAAACTTCAGTGTGTCAAATTTGCTGATTTCTGATACTATTAGAGCAGTGCATTTTAAATCAGTTCTTTCTATCAAATACGTGGCCATTTAGAAAGTCAATGAGCAAGCAAGTAATGCTATGCTGGCTCACTAATGTGGTGAACTATGACCACTTCCTCATGGACATAATAGTACGAGTTTTAAAAGCTGGAGTTCAAACCACTTGACCAGCTGAAAAGCTTCCGTGTTGGGGCTTTTGAAATATAAATCTAGTGATCTAAGTTTAATAGTTTTAGAATATGACGTTAATGGTTTTACTTCATTGTGCGGTCAGACATGCGTGGTAATGATTCCTTCTGCAGTTAGTAACTAGGAGTTATTTGGATCATTCATTCTGCGAGATAACTTGCATTCTTTTTTCTTGTAATGTTCATTAGAATCTCTGAGATTGTTTGCTTCTTGCAGATAACACAGATGGAATCTGATCATAACAAAAGGAGGGCACTGTTTCTGAATATTGAGTGCATTAATACCATGAATGAGGGCCTTTTATTACAGCATGCTGCCTTTAAATGCCCTAAGCCAAAGTGGTCAAAGTATCTTAGCTTCCTAAAGAGTAAAACATTTGCTGAACTAAGTCGGCCAAAACGTCTGACTGCCCAAAGTCGACAGATGATGGAGGTTGAAATTCATAAAGAAGTTGATAAGGAGCCTGAAAAGCCAGACCCAAAAATTGAGGTTGAAATTCATAAAGAAGTTGATAATGAGCCTGAAAAGCCACACCCAAAAATCCACACCATTTTCTCTACAGAATGCTCATCTTACTTTGATTGGCAAACAGTGGGGCTTGTCCACAGTTTTTACAAGAGTGGTCAGCCAGGGAACATCACAAGGCTTCTAAGCTGTACTGATGAAGATTTAAAGCAATACAAAGGCCATGATCTAGCTCCCACCCACTATGTACCGTCCATGAGCCGACATCCATTAACTGGAGATTGGTAATCTATTGTTTCCTAGTTTTTCTTTCTTGTCAATACACATGGCCTTTTGATCAAAGCCATCTTTCACATTAAAAGGAAATGAAACAGATTAGTCAGAGCACTGGAGGGAGCATATAAAATATTAAATGAAACGTTTGTCACTCACCTCAACTATCTCTCTCCCTTCTTAATAAAATAAGAAAAACTAAGCCCTAAGGTCAATGTGGAAATTTTTGACGTCAAGCTGGATCTAGTTTTTGCTTATTTCAGGTATCCAGCTATCAACAAACCAGCTGCAGTTCTTCATTGGATGAATCATGTGAAGACGGATGCTGAATACATTGTAATTCTTGATGCCGATATGATCATGAGAGGACCAATAACACCATGGGAATTCAATGCAGGCCGCAGTCGACCTGCTTCAACTCCTTATGAGTAAGGGTTATAAATTTGTGATCTTTATTTTCATTCTGTTGGAAGATTGCGTGGTTCATTACAAATTTACAATTGTTTTGGTGAATCAGTTTGTGCCTTATATTCTTGCATGAATTCACATTGGACAGATTTTTACTAGTCTACTACTTTTCTTCCTATTCTGAATCAGCTACCTTATCGGCTGTGACAACATACTGGCAAAGCTCCACACTCGCCATCCTGAAGCTTGTGACAAGGTTGGGGGCGTAATCATTATGCATGTAGATGATCTACGGAAATTTGCGCTGCAGTGGCTGCACAAAACCATGGAGGTCCGACTTGATAAATCTCATTGGTCCAAGAACATAACAGGAGATATCTATGAATCTGGATGGATTAGTGAGATGTATGGTTACTCATTTGGTGCTGCAGAGGTACTTTTCTAGGCTTATTATCAAAAAATAATTCTCTTAATCAGTTTATATAATGAAATGTTGTTATAACGAGGTTTGATTGTAGCTACAGAGTGCTGTACTCTCTAATCGGCAATCTGTTGAATCTGAATTTTGATGTTGTGCAGTTGAATCTGCGGCATGTCATAAGCGACGAGATTCTGATATACCCAGGATATGTTCCTAAGCCCGGTGTTAATTATAGAGTCTTCCACTATGGCTTGGAATATAGGGTTGGTAACTGGAGTTTTGACAAAGCAAACTGGAGACACACCGACTTGGTTAATAAATGTTGGGCTAAGTTTCCTGATCCTCCTGATCCATCATCACTTGATCAAACCGACAACAATTCTCTACAGCGGGACTTGCTTAGCATAGAATGTGCAACAACGTTGAATGAAGCTCTTCGGTTACACCACAAGAGGAGAAAATGTCCAGATCCTAACACTATTTCCACGCCCAAACGTGAAAGAGTAAATCAGGACAGAGTCAATGAAACTAGAACCAATGCTGAAACAAGAACCCGTGCTGAAACTAGAACCGATGCTGAAACTAGAACCAATGCTGAAACTAGAACCAGTGCTGAAACTAAAACCAATGCTGAAACTAGAACCGATGCTGAAACTAGAACCAATGCTGAAACTAGAATGGCTGTTGAAACTACAACTTCAACGAAGTTTGGAAACGTTGACGAAGTTCAGGCCTTGAGGCACGATGAAATGCCCAAAAATAGTTCTCAGGAATCCTCCCAAGTTGAAACGTCAAATGGGACATTTACTTCCATGAGATTTTGGATCATGGTTTTGTGGGCAGTGTCAATCTTCGGCTTCTTAGGTGTCATGTCCGCCATGCTTAGAGGGCGTAAGGGATTGAAAAAAAGAGGTAAAGTTTACAAGTCTAAGAGAAGAACTACATATTCTGGTTTCTGGGATACAAATGGACAGGACAGACATCTACGCAACACTGAAACAGCATAGAAAGCTCTGTTCTTGGCACAACTTCAAAGTTCTTTGCACATCAAACATGGTCATTCGTGCCAAGGTCCCTGTAAGTTCATTATTTTAGCAGATAACGGAAAAAAAGACGTTTCTTTTAATCGAGTTAGTATATAGTTCTATGCTGCTGGATGGAATGGAAGATATTTTTCTATGTTCTGTTTGATTAAATCAACTTCACATGAAGCTGTTAGTCTACAATTGCCTAAATAGGACTATGGCTAGGGAAAAAAACATAATGTTAGTACAAGTTCAGAAATAGAGTTTTTTTTTCCAGATAAATAAGTTAGTAAAGTTGCTTTTTTGTTTTTAAAATAATTACAATTTTTTTCTTGTATTTGTAATTTTCCGCTGGAGTAAGTTTCATATAAGTATAATAAGTTTCATTTCAAGTTTGTGTTGTTTCACAAGTAATGAGGCTTATCATAGTAGTTACAGACCTTTCTGTAACAGTCATCTTCTATAACAATATTTCATTATAACGGTTAAGTTTTTTTTTGGAATCAGTTTTTCATGTTATGTTATATTATATGGTCTTGATAACAATATGTTATCATATTATTAAATTGAAATCAAATTTTGCCCATTATCTTATCTTTCATTGCATAAAGATATCATATATATATATATATATTTATTTATTTTCATAATAAAAAATGGGTTAGACTAATTGGTGGGCATGCGCTTCACGTGAAAGATGGGTGGAGGAAAGTAAGAAAAAAGAAACAAAAAGTAAATATCTCAAGTATTGAACCAACCTTTCTTGCCCCATCCCCACCCCACCCCACTATTTCATATTAGAGATGGAGGGTTTATTCATAATTTTGAGAATGTCGTCGCACTCGTGTTAGGTCCTCCAAAATTCACTATTTTTAGAGGATCAGAAATGTATGTGTTGATGTAAACTACATAATTACACATATTTCACTATCATATATACTATTATTACCTATACTTTTAACAATTTCATATCATATATTGAGGAAGATACACTTAGATACATGTAGTTTTGCTACTGGATACACTAAAATAGGGAGAGAGGCCAACGAGATTTGTTATTTATTTCAGATACATGTGAATCATACTAGATACATGTATTTGTATGTATCTAGTGTGATTTCACATGTATTTTGGGATACCAGATACATAAGAGAGCGGCGCGCAAGATGGGAGGGAGGCGATCGATATTTGTTATGTATCCCAAATATATGCAAATCCACTTAGAGATCGTGTATCTAGAATAAATTACACTTAATTTTGACCTCATGTAACCCGAAATACATAAATCTGGTAAGATTTGTAGTATTGCAAACTGGAGTATATTCAAATGATAAACTCCTAAACTAGTGAAATTTATGTAAGTTTCCCAATATTAAAGAATCCGTGCAACGTAGTAAAAAACTATTACTATATTTTTTTGGTATAATAGTTTCCATTTGAATAGCCTAGAAATGACATTGTACAACGTTGCTACTAATTACTATGGTTATAACTTGTAACTAGGGGTGTACATGACCGGGTTGGTTCAGGTTTTTTTAAATATCAGACCAAATTATTTGTGTCGGATTTTTAAATCTATAAACCAAACCAAACCAATAAAACTTGGGTTTTTCAACATTAGGTTTTTTCGGATTTTTTCGGGTTTTTCGGATTTTCATGTTTTTCCGGTAAAGTATTCATACAAACATATAATTTACTTGTACTTCAAATATTTCTTTAATCCTACCAAAATACAACTATCTAAGGTGTTTCTTAAGAAAATAACACAAAATATGATATGAGTAATGACACTAAAATATCCAACAAAATAATAATAATAATGAAATCACGTAAAACAAATATTGCAAATTAACAAGTCATAATGAAAATGATCATAATTTAAAAGTATTAAATCATGCTAAATAAAGTTTAATAAGTATTAGTTACATGACTAAATATTAAAGGAAATTAAAATTAGATTATGTATTTGAATTGTCTAAATCAATGTAAAACCAAAGAACAAATATTCAATATTATTGTCATTCTTAGTGTTGAATTGATTTTCCTTTTGCATTAGTATTAATTTGATTTTGATTAAGTTTTATTATAATTACCAACATCTGTGGACTATAATCTTATTAAACCATTCAAGACTCTAAGTTTCAAACTTGAAATAATATATTAAAAGATAAAAACTATAAAAATGTATAAGAAATATTTAAAAATTATATCAAAGTATATATTTTTATGTATAAAATAAAATTTTAAAATTATATATATAATGTCGGGTTGTTTTTTTTTAGTTAAAACCAACCCAACCCAACCCAAATATAGTCGGGTTTTTTTTCCAATACCAAACCAAGTCAAACCAACCACTAGTCAGGTTTTTTTTTCTCGGTTTACGGTTTGATTCGATTTTCGATTCGACTTTGTACACCCCTACTTGTAACAATAAAAACGCATCAATCCTTATTAGTTATATTAATCCTCATCAATTTAAATATATATCACGTTTTAGTGATACGTATATTATGAAAATTTATGATGAATTAACTACTTAACATTGGTTGTCAGTCTATTGTAATTCTTTTTAAAAAAAAATACAAATTTGAGATCGACAATATAATACAAGCTATATATATATATAGCTTGATATATATTCTCCAACATTCATCATGAAAAATTTGCATTTATATATAATTAATGGAGGTTAAAATTTGCATATTTTTTCTTGTTTTATTTTGCTTTTTTGGAGATGAAACTGTATTTAGCAAAATGTCCAGTAGTACTTTCTGTACGATGTTAGGTCTAGTTAATTTAAGATAACAACATATAGAGAACCAAACAGAGAAGGACTCGCGATAAATAGTAGAGGCAGATTCAAAATTTTAAATTTATACATGAATTTAAATAAACTATAATTTTTTTCTTTATCGTGTTCAGGAGACATGGTTTTTTTTTATCAAAACTACAACGTTTAAGTTAAAACTATTGTATTCTGCTGAACCCATAACTTCTATTATGGCTCCACACTTGTAGATAACGAGTCATTTGTGACCTTATTATATAATTATAAGTAGAAAGTAGAGTATTAACATATTTTTATAAGTTTTATTTCATGAATCGTCACTCAAATTTTAACTTTATTCTACTAAAATTGCCCCACCTGGCATAATGTTATTGGCTCTTCAAGATTCTTCCCACGTGACAACATCCTTCATTATGTTTACAAGAATTTCAAGAATATTTATTTTTATTTAACATTTAATAATATATTAATTTTTTTTATACTTAAAAATATGAAAATTTAAAAATTAATTGATATGTTATATACATTGATTTAAAATCACAATATTTTACATCTCTTTTTTTGTATTATTAAATTTTATATTCAACAAAAAAGATTCGTAAATATATTAGCAAAATTTGATAGGTACGGAGAATTCATAAGGGCCACTTCACGTGAAGGGGCTTTAAACATATTTTGTTTGGTTCAACATTAAAACAAAATATAACGACTATACACATATATTTTGGATGCATTAATATTTGGAAAAATTACGTGACACACAATAAGTCAATGTCCTATATTCACTCAAAATGGTGATAGTTTTAAATAAATACCATATAAGAATAATTTAAAATTATATAGTAGATACACATAGATATATTTATTATTCATGTCGGTAAAGTTAGACAAAAATATTATATAATACAGATATACTTATATTAAGTACTTGAATACGATATATTTCACTATTTTTATATATGCAAATACAATATATTTTGCTATAGAAATATTGTATATGTGCAAATATAGCGTGAATATAAAGTATTTCGCTATATTTTAAAATCAAAATGCTACTACTGTTCGTAAATAAACAATTACAACTATTTACTAAAAAAGTATTATTATTTTTTTGTATTATTAACCCTCATTTATTTTAGTCTATCTTGCCAAACGCTATTTTAGTTATATATATATGATTCATTTTAGCAAGGGGAGTCAATAAATAATAATATAGAGATTTTTATCTTAAAAATAAAATATCCAAATTATAAGAAATTATATTCTCTTTTTGTTTTTTTCTAGTACTTGTCCCACATATGAAATATCATTGGCTTATAAGAAATCTGCACCATTTATTTGTTGTTGGGACAGATGTCGCAATCAACAGCCCATAGGAGGAAATTGAGGGATCCCTCAAAATGAATCGAATGATGCAATATATTTAAAATTTATATGATTATATAGAGAGATATTTTAATAATGTTATACATATATTAAATTTAAAAGATCATAATTGTTAATTTTTTTAAAAAATAAATAAATAATTGAAAGTGGAGGAAGGGAAAAGAGAGGAAATTATAAGGTGAGAATCGAATTCACAGTAATAAAGTGAAGGTTCAGAGTTTAGATAGTCAATCGATTGAGCAAATAAATTTTTTAATATTCGAGTGAAATCTAAGACAGATAAAATAAAATGAAATATCGGAGTTTTCGAACTATGAGGGGCCACTTCACGTGAAGGGGCTTTTTAACGTTTGTTGCACATTAAAAACAAACATGGCACTATGCTAGATGATACTCATGATAGTTACCTTCTTACGTCCTTTCACATTCTGATATTGATTGATCTTATTAATAAATTTAGTAATATAAAGTTGATAAAAATAATCTTATAATTAGTACTTAGTCTTAATTATAACCTAAAATATCACGTTCATAGTAATTAGTACCACAAATCAACTAACAATGTGGCACTTAAAATTAAGTGGAATACAATGATTCCACTAAGGTCTTTTCTAGATGATTTGAGACCTAATGATTTGTAATTGCAAGTGTATATTTACTATATTTGTTTCACATTTTGCTTTTTGAGAGTTAAATAAATTAAGACAACAATTATATCCACCTAAAGGCTAAAAGTTTACTTGAATGATGAATCAAGATAAAGTTAAAGTTAATATGACATAGAAAATGATAGTAATATATACGGTGGAGTTAGAATATTCGCTAAGAAAATTTAAAATAATAAGAAATAGATATACTATACAGAGCATTATTTAAGGGTACGGTATCCATTATCCAATACCATATATAAAATTATAAATATATATATAAAATAATAGTTTTAATTTTGTATAATATATTTTTTTAATAAAGAAGGTTCGAAATTGACCCTTTATGCCCTTAGCTTTACCCTTGTTAACACATACATTATATACATTAAAATTCTTGTTGAATAATGTTGGTGATCACACATGCAGAAACCTACCACATTCAAGAGTGTGGTGTAATGATCTATGAGTGTTAAGAAGATCATGTGGTCACACATCCACATTCAAACAAAGGTAAAGGAAAAATATATAAAGTTTTTTTTTTTTCTATTTGTCTATACTTTGATGAGCTGCATTATTAATGGAGATATATAATAAATATTCGATAAAATAATTGAAGTGCGTACAAATTAATTGGCTAAGTCTTGTTGTATTCATGCTAGTGAGAAGCAACAGATACATGTAATTGCTGGTGGGTTGCACCACTTATATTTATGCTAGTGAAAGATCATATATTTGATACAATAATCAAAGTGCGTGCAAATTGATTTTGCGAGTCATCATCTTTAAAAACAAATAAAGTTTTCTTTTTGGTTTTCTATCCGGTGTCCGGAGCCCATATTGGAACTCCGACTAAATTCGGATTGCGCTCTGCAGGGCCCATTCGAGGGATGGCACTCCCAATAAGATTTTCTCCATACCAAGGCTCGAACCCGAAACCTCTGGTTAAGGATAAAGCACTCCCACCAGTGCATCACAACCTAACCCTAACATTACTACTAACAAGCCATAGACACTAACAAACCTATTAGTATTTTCCAAATTTGGAATTGGGAAAGTTGGGAATTATCACACCTTGCATGCATGCAAAGACCAAACCACCAGTCCAACTTTCCAAGTTCCAAAGTCAACACTTCCTATCTTCATTTATTTTTTTATAAAATCACATTCTATCCACTTCCAAAATACAACCACCTTATTTCTTTTTCTTTCTCCACATTCAAATCTTTCTAGTATATAAATATATCTACTTCACATAGTCTGATCCATCCAAAATAAAAATAAAAATATTAAAATATAGAATATAATATCAAATATATAGAATTATGAGAAAGCCTTGTTGTGATAACAAAGAAGAAATGCATAAAGGAGCTTGGTCTAAACAAGAAGATCAAAAGCTCATTGATTATATCACTAAACATGGTGAAGGCTGCTGGAGAAATTTACCTAAAGCTGCTGGTAAGTAATATATATGTCCACCCTTTATTTATTTAGATGTCGAGGTAAGACAAGTCCCTGAAAAGTCTAGGGTTGCACCCAACTCCATCTCGATTGACATCTTGCTCTCGAGGGAGTGGGGTCCTAGAGTGAACTACTCATTATTGTGTTGTCCTTTGGTGAGGATCAACTCATTGTTTCTAGGGAGAGAAAGCGTGATTTTTTAATTAAAAAAATCGGTTCTGTGAGTTGGTTTCTATTTGAACGATGCATACATATGCAAAAGAAATTGAGATGTATGTATATTAAGCTCACACTCGTTATGAATATTTATCTATATACTGACTTTAAATTTTAAATTCGTCTTTGATTATAGGTCTACTTCGTTGTGGAAAAAGTTGTAGGCTAAGATGGATGAATTATCTTAATCCAAATCTAAAAAGAGGAAATTTTACTGAGGATGAAGATGATCTAATCATCAAGCTTCATGCTCTCCTTGGCAATAGGTAACTTTTCCATTATTTATCCCTTAAAAGGAAATTCTAGATTTGTTTGCTTTGAAAAATATAAACTATTAACATAAATCGGAATTAGGTATGAGATTCATTTCTAATTAGGTTATAGCTAATAATTTTTTGATAATTTATGAACAATTCATTGTTAAATAGAATTAATGACGAATTTATATTGTTTAAGACATGACAGAAGTTGTCTATCGCTAATTTATGTTTTTTGACTAGTGAATTGATTTTTATTATTTAGACAAGTACTTTTTGAACGATTGACAATAACAATAATAAGTTTCACTAAAGATGCTTGCTCATTACTATTGCGATATCAATTTATATGATATTGTTCGATTCACTCATCAAGGAGATTATGAAGAGAAAAAAAAGTCTTTGGAATTTGTGATATCTTAAACAAGTCATGTGTGATAATACCATTTTTATGCCTATAAAATGAGAAGTTTAAATTAAACATTTTAAAAAGATAATGAAAGAGTGTCACGTAAAATGAAATTTAAGGGAGTTTCAGGTAGCTAGTGTTTGTTATTTTTTAAAAAAGATTGACATTTATTTTTCAGGTGGTCGCTAATAGCAGGAAGATTGCCAGGAAGAACCGATAATGAAGTGAAGAATTATTGGAATTCTCATTTGAGAAGAAAACTTATAAAAATGGGAATTGATCCAAAAAATCATAGGCTATCTCATTATCTTCACATAAAAAGACTTGAATTTCTCCAAGAAAATAACACAAGATCAGAAAATGATGGAGTAATATTTGATGCTGCAAGTTCTTGTGCTAATAATGATCAACAAATTACAAGTTCATTGCTTGATCTCAATTCACTTCCATAGATAAGATCGAAGACGTTCTCGATCATCTCCTTCGAGAGTTAATTAGTTGATTAATGATATGTACTATGGTTGATTTGGACATCATCGTTATGAACTCTACTTATTTTTTAAGAAACTTTTTAGAGAAAAGTACAATGTATGGTTGTTATTGGTCTAGTATTCATGTTTTGTTATTGTAACATTTACTTATCAATTTTAAGCACTAGCATTTCTCTTTCTATTTTGTTCCACCAAAGGTTTAGCTTTTGTGGCGATTAATGCCTCTACAAAAATATATTAAAATTGTCAGGAAAACTACCCAACAAAAACGTAAAATATTTGAAAAAAGTGAACAACTATTTTATTTTTAATCCAATTATTTAATTACAATTACAATACTTTTCACTTTTCAAATATACAAATAATTTATTTTCCATTTTTTTCGCCTCTCCCCAGGTGTTCCCTTATTATTCTTCCTTCGGGAATTGAACCCATAACCTTAAGGTTGGAAGTGAGGGGTGCTTACCATTCGATCAACTCTCTTGTCTCTTATTTTTATTTTATTTTTGACGTCATTCACTTTTTTCGAATTTAACTTTTATAGAAATAATATATTATATGATCATTTATACATATACACAAATACATGAAATTTACCATCCACAATTCATTCAAATGTAGATTATATTTGATGTCTGTCAATATTTGGCAAGAGTTTGCAAGACAATTTTTTTTCAATATAAACCCCATTTTGTATTCATCCATATCTAAATGGCTGAAAGTCAATCTTTCTTTTTATTTTACATTCAATAAATCAAAGTTATATAAGTGAGTTTGGTATGAGGAAAAATATTTATCTATTTTTTTTTATTTTTGTGGGTTCGGTGTCGATATTTATAGAAAGCAAGTTAAAAGTTTAACTATCGCATTTATAAATAAATTACATCATTGACTCTTAAATTAGTTTAAGCTAAAGGAGGTCTTGGGTTCAAGACTACTTAACTATACTTTTTTAGTATGAGAAACTTATTTAGTGTATATGAGTAACATATTGATTGAGGATAGAACTCGCGAAGCCTAACAACAAAACCTGACGGAGAACCAACACGCCATCAAATAATTACTGTCAAATAGTGTCATTTTATTACACATAAACCTTATACATAGTATTAATATATAGTAAAAAAATTCGACGAAGGGACGTCGCTTGACACCTCTTTGCCGAACGTGGGTCCGCCCCTACTTGTATATGTATATGTAAGTTTCACTTCTATCTTATTTTCTATTGTCTATATAGGTAAATGAGTTTTAATTGTCATTAATAAAATATTATTATCTAATATTTACTTATCCTATAAATAGATAATTTTTAAAATTATAATAAAGTCTACTACTATTTTATTAATTAAATTGTGTATTACATGGTTGAAACATTTAGTACAAATAGTGGACCAAACATATTAGTAATAAAACTTTGAACTTACGTCCTAAATCTTTATATAAACAACAGAATTAGTAGAGACTACTAAGTTACCACAAATCCTCTTTAGTGGCGATGAAATTACCGTCAAAAGACCTTTTATAGCGACAATTTCTTTGTCGCAGCCAATTAATTTTCCAGACATATTTTAGTAGGATCGCCGCTAAAACTATATATTTTGTGCCAACATTTATTTATCGCCACTGATTCATCTCATTTTGTGGCGATAAGATAAGTTGCTGCGAAAAGTTGTTAAAAAACTCTAATTTCTGGTAGTATATATATTGATCCGCACTTGGAGAGCTATAATTTATGTTTTTAAGAGACCATTGCTTGAAATGAAAATAAATTGTTCCCAAGTACACTTTGAATTTTCATATGGTAATTAAGTTAATTACATTATGTTGGTTATAAATTCTTAAACATTTTTGGGCAAAAAGGTTTTTGGTGAAGTTTGAGTTGAAGTTTTGACATGTGTTTGATCATAATTTTTTGGCATATTTCACCTTTTTTTAAAAAAAATAAAGAAGAAAGACATTAAATATGATTATACCTATAAGATCTAAGAACTATTAAAAATACCTACAATTGACATAAAATTGTCTTTTTTATAATAAACTAGCTAATACATTATTCAAAAATTATAATACAATATTTAAATAAAAATTACTAATAACACAATTACCCGCTATTACAATTCATCAAATTATAATTAGTTACGAAGATGTAATGATGAAAAAAATAGTAAATTATAATATTAATTATAGTCAATTGTTATTCTTTAATATAATCTGACACTAATCTCTTCATGTCGAGCATAGATTTTCAAATAAAATAACCGAAAAGACGAAACAAACATTTTTTACTCCCGTGCGTTAGGTGGATAAAATTATAGTTGGAGCCATAATTAATGACTTTTTCTATAAAATATAAAAGTGATAAATTTTATGGCCAATAAATTTTGCCAAAATTTTAAAAGGTGGATAAGTTCTCTTAGTATATGTGGCCAAATGGTACTTTGTTTCTTCGTGAGAGCAACTTGTCTATATATAAAATATCAGTCTACATTAATTTTGCACAGTTATTTTGTGGATATTAGGAGATAACCTAGCCAACCTAAATTTATATATCATGATATGTCACATCAAGCAATTTCTTGGGCTATTCATAAATAATAATACAGTAATAATAATAATAATAGAAAATATTATCCCAAAAATATTTATATATAATCTAAACAAACATTATAGAAATGGAAACAGACGCAAGGGATAAAAATAGCATCAATATGATATGTAGCGGGCAATAAATTGTAAAACAATGAAAACGTAATGTCCACCCTCTTGGAATATATTTAGAGGTTAGGTTTCATATAATTTTGTACGTTCGTCTTATTTTTTGATTAATTAACGTACGAGGTAAGAATCATGCTTAATCCTAACAAAATGGGTAATCAAATGATTAAACAAAAAAAAAAAAACTTCGTTGGGCAATATGAAGCAATATATTAGTTTTCTAGTGATTCATGATTTTCAATCACCTTTTAATTTCATTATAATAATTAATTCCTTTATGAAAAAAAGTTTCTCTTTTCATTTTCCCCTTTTTCGAATTAATGTTTGTTTCATTATTATATATCTCATGTACAACATTTTTCTTTAATAAGGAGGTTACGTACGTTGCCCACGTAACGTGGGAATATTAATTAAAGGAAAAATTACAGAAATCCCACATTTTAGTTTACTTATTACCATTATTCCATATAAGTTTTACAAATCTCCAAAATCCCTCATTTTCGCGCATCAGATTAGTGTATCTCGCGCATCAGATTAGTGTATCATGCATAAAATGTACATCAGATTAGTGTATCATGTATAAAATGTTATGTATCTTACTTAACGATTAATGTATCTCACACATCAGATTAATGTATCAGCGCTTATATTATTGTATCTGTTTGAGGGATTTCTGTAATTATAAACTTTTAAGGGATAGATTGTAATTTTGCCTTAAAAGTATGTGATTTCTGTAATTTGTCCTTAATTAAATAGGACAAAAATTACATAGATATGCAAACATAACCCAACAAATAGTGAACAAAATTTTGTTTCTCAATTTCATCATCCCAAATATACGTGTGCATTATACTTTTCTTTGGGGAAAAAGGAAATAAATAAGCATATGATTCAATTGGAGTTGGATAAATCTAAATTTGCACATTACAAGGTCCATTTTTAGAGATTTAAGATCTTTTTTCATTCTCTAAACTTGAATCTGAAACTTCTGATTAAGAATAGAGAAATCAGAGGTTCTTTATCCATGTCTGCATGAGTACATACACACTAGCTTCAAAATGGTAATATGTTTTACCAAATTGACATATATGGGTAAAACCTTTACCCATACCAAACCAAATAATTAGTTTAAATTTAACATATCTAACTTGATTTGATGCAAAAATTGAGTATATACATTATATATAAGAAATGAGAAAATACTCCACCATACATTCTATAAATAAGGCCACTTACTCCCACAATCACATGTCTTTCTTGTCTATTCCAAATTTACACTCTTTGTCCCATTTTACTTTGTTGGGCTAGACCAGAAAAATCTCTTCATGGTAAGAATATATGATATTATCTTCTTTGTATCACATATATATCTATGATATGATTTTAAAAAAAGATTTATATGTATTTTAATATCGTATCTGTATTTTTTATAATCTTTCAATTATTAATGTGAGATTATATATTAGTATGCCTTTACAATCTCTCTTTAGAATTAAGTTTTATGTGATCCATGGATCAATTTTTGAGATTCATTGTTGTCATTCACATAATTAAGGATTCTTGTGCATATGCATATTCAAGCAACCTTTATAGTATCAAAATTGTAGTAAATTGAGCATTGTATTATCATTGTGCTATTTTCACACTCGTTTGGTTAAGTCATTAATTATAATATTGATTGTTGGGGTTAACTAGTCTAGTGATACTCTTAATATAGTGTTATATTATTCACTTTGATCTAAGAGTTAGGTTAGACCGCTTGATTTTTTTCCGTCTATTGAAGGCAGTCAGCGTGTTAGCTAATCTTCCCCATTAGACTAGTCAATTCTTTACTCTTTTTCCTTCTCTCTTCCGGTTCTCTCCTCCTCTACTTTATTTGACAGGGACGGAGAATACCATTCTATCAATAACAAGAAAAAAGTAGCAATTTTGTTTTAAATGGTTTGAGCTTGAAAGCAACTTGTTCTCTGTCGATAGATGAGAACAGACTGCTATTAACCAAATTCATACCAATTTTTTTAGGGAAAAAGGACAAATATACCCCTGAACTATCGTAAATGGTATGCAAATACCATCCGTCATACTTTTGGGACATTGGTGCCCCTGCCGTCCAAAAACTAGAGCATATATACCCTTTATACTAACAGACATACACGTAGTGGCGGAGCCACCTTACAATTAGGGGGCTCTGAACCCTCTTCGGCGAAAAATTATATGATTTATACATGGTTAAAATAATTTTTTAGGTATATATAGTAGATGTCGAACCCCCTTCGGCTACTTCTTGTGTCTATTTTTTCAGAATTTGAACCCCTTTATTGAAAATTATGGCTCCGCCACTGCATACACGGTCATAATCTTATCCACCGATCCGACATTTATCGACGGATAAGATTGCGCCACGTGTCCCTATTTAGTCTTCCGTTAGAGTGAAGGGCATATATGCTCTAGTTTTTGGACGGAAGGGGCACCAATGTCCCAAAAATATGACGGAGGGTATCTGCATACCATTTACGATAGTTTGAGGGTATATTTGTCCTTTTTCCCTATTTTTTTAATAGGCAGCATCACAACATTAGGAGTAGTCCTACACCTTATATGTATAGCTTCCTAATCTTCTCAACGTACTATCAATGTGAGTTTTGTTAGTACACAACTTTTATATATATATTTGACATATTTTTCTTTTGAGTTTATCTTTAAAAGAATGATATATTTCTCTTTTTAAAACCTATTTAATCTTAATAACATTTTTGTTTTATTATTAATGACATGACTTGTTGAAATTTACATTCTTAAAAAAGTTCACATTTTTTAATGAGAAAATGAAACTCAAGTGAATCTCTCACAACCACTTATTTAAAAGGATAATTTCAACTCTTTACCTATATCTCACACATGTAATAATACCTTTTAAAATTTCTTGAATTCCGTACACAATTAATCAGACACCTCATATAAAATGAGACACAGAGAGACTATTTCTTTAAAGTATCTACAAGAAAAGTAGTCACTAAAGAAAAAATGAGCAAGTCTTGCTATGATCCTAACAAGGATAAAATACAAGAAGCTTGGTCTAGAGATGATAATAAGTACATTTATATTTTGTTTTACAATGTAATTGTATAGTACCAACGGTGTTAATACATCTGAGACTTTTTAATTAACTAATTATATTTTTTTCTTGTTTTAATATTTATCATACAGAAGATGAGATTATCCATCATAGTTATAATTTCAACATTATAATTTTATTTTGAACCAAATAACAGCGCAATTTAATTAATTTGTTTTGTGTTTATAGGTATGGCTAATTGTGGCTCTAAAAGGATAATTTTTTCTAAGGGAGAAGATGATCTTATCATCAGGTTTCATGCTCTCCTTGGTGACAGGTTTATATAGCCAACTCGGACTTATATAATATGATCGATTAATAAATTTACTTAATTTTTTTCATGTATCATCGTGATTTATCGATCGATCATGTTCAAGTTTATAAGTTTTGAATTTAATATAAATTTATATTTTTTAAGTATTAGTTAGAGTAATTGCGTAAAATAATAGAGTAATAATGATTTCTTAATTTTTTTTCATATTTCAGATGGTCACTTATAGCAGAAAGATTGCCTGGGCATAGTGATATTGAAGTGAAGAATTATTGGAACTCCCATTTAAAACTAAAACTTACAAAAATGGGAATCGATCCAATGAATTATCGTATACATGAATATGTTCATAAGAAAAATCTCGATTTTTTTTCATCGAAAAATAAAAGATTATTCGATGTAGAAATTTCTGATGCTGAAAGTTCTTCTGCATAATAATATATCTTTTTTTAAATTTTAGTTTTTAGTTTATGATATATGTTGATAGTTCTTCTACACAACAATAGTTACCATCTTATTTATCGTTTTCTTTTATTTTGAGATTCACATCATCTTTCACCATCTAATTTATTAAGATCATATAAAACAAATTAATTTATTCTAAAATATTGAGTGTGTGTAAGGAATAATTTTAATAAAATGAAAAATATCGCATAGTAAGTAGTGTAATAATCAAATAGGAGAAAGGACTTCTCATCAATTTGCTTAACAACTCAACTACGCGTTAAGTAGAATTTGTGATATTATTATTTATTTACACCACTCGCATAAATGGTGGAATTGTTGAAATTTCTTCACATTAACTAGATATCTCAATTTGAATTATCCTTTAAGAATAGGCGATTT
Organism: Solanum acaule; assembly: GCA_036250505.1. Classification (NCBI taxonomy): domain Eukaryota; kingdom Viridiplantae; phylum Streptophyta; class Magnoliopsida; order Solanales; family Solanaceae; genus Solanum; species Solanum acaule. Next base: position 42,407 of record JAJOOR010001150.1, read on the forward strand.
CTTGGTTAGGACTTAGGACTAAGGATTTATTTCCTCCCTTTGTGAATCTACTCAATATCAATTTGAATTAATAATTCAATGGACTACGAATACTGAATGATTAAATCGAATAAATAAATCTTTATATATAAAAAAGCATTTGGTGAACGGTAAATCATAAACACACATGCATTAAATAACGCAAGAAAATTTGGATATATAATTTTATAATCATATTGACATGAATTTTTTTTAAATTATAATAATTTTTTACATAATTTTTTATAGCTGAATATTAATTTAAAAATATTAAATTCATCTAAGTAAATTTAAGTTGAAAAATCAGCTAAATTAATTTCAATAAAATGAGAAATACCACATAAATTAGGTCGTAACAAGTATAATCAATTACAAATATCAAATCTTACCCCTAATAAAAATGTTCTTTATTAAGAGACAAAACATCAAGAATTAGTATAAAATGACAGCAGATAGAAGCTGGCTTTGTCTATGGTAATATTCTTAAATATTCAATAAATTTTAATATAAAGTTGACAAAATCAATGTTGATATAGCAATTTAAAAAAATATTTTTTCCTTTTTTGACATAAAATATAACAAATATTTTTATATATTTTATATATCTTTAATTTAAAATAAAATTTGGTGTCGAGTTAAAATAAAAATTGAAACAGAATAGCTAACAATTCAACTCAAGCTTCATTATTCCCCCATTAGTGTTTGTACTGACATTTCTCCACCAAAAAACAACCACCATGGCCGGCGGAGAAGCCACCGCCGTTGCCGGAGACCACCCTATTGCCACCCCACTCCGGCTACTCCATGAGGTGTCACAGATCTCAACTGCTGGATTTTGTGGTAAATTCAAGAAAGATTGTACAGATTTAGCAAGAAGGGTTACACTTTTGGCTCAGTTGTTTGATGAGTTAAAAGACTCAAATACCCTTTTGGGTTCTTCATCTTCTTCATTCAATTCTTGCTTTTCTGATCTCTCTGTTGCTCTTCAAGCTGCAAAACAACTACTTTTAGCAGTTAATGAACTTGATCCCAAGATCCACTCTGTAAGTGTCTTGTTTAGTAAAGTTTCAATCTTTTTATCTATGTGTTAATTCCCATTTTGTCATATTTTGCATTTGGTGTAGTAAAGTTTCAATCTTTTAATCTATTTGGTAAATCCCATCTTGTCATATTTTGCATTTGGTGTAGTAAAGTTTCAATCTTTTGTCTATTTGTTGATTCCCATGTTGTCATATTTTGCATTTGGTGTAGTAAAGTTTCAATCTTTTTGTCTATTTGTTGATTCCCCATGTTGTCATATTTTTGCATTTGGTGTGGTAAAGTTTCAATCTTTTTTATGTATTTGTTAAAACCCATCTTGTCATATTTTGCATTTGGTGTTGTAAAGTTTCAATCTTTTTATCTATTTGTTGATTCCCATCTTGTCATATTTTGCATTTGGTGTAGTAAAGTTTCAATCTTCTTATCTATTTGTTAAATCCTATCCTGTCATATTTTGCATTGTTAGTTCCCATCTTATCATATTTTGCATTTGGTGTAATAAAGTTTCAATCTTTGTATCTATTTGTTAAATCCCATTTTGTCATATTTTGCATTTGGTGTTGTAAAGTTTCAATCTTTTTTGTCTATGTGTTAATTCCCATTCCATCATATTTTGCATTTGGTATAGTAAAGTTTCAATCTTTTTATCTGTATGTTAATTTCCATCTTGTCATAGTTTGCATTTGGTTGTAGTGAAGTTCTAATCCTTTTATCTATATGTTAATTCCTATCATGTCATATGTTTGTTGAAAATGTATTTGGTGTAGTAAAATTTCAAGCTTTTTACCTATATGGTTAATTCCCATTATGTCAGAGGCGGAGTTGAGGTTTGAAGCTAATGGATTCGGAATTTTAGTCCGTTTAAGTTTCTAGATTCAAAATGAATAATTTGTACATATTGTAAATACAGAGTTTGAACTAAAGGTACTAGATTTGGCTGAACCCGTAAGCTATAGTTTGTCTCTGCCTCTGCGTTATAGTTTAGCTCCGCCCCTAAATTTAAAGAAATGTGCTTGTTGTTAATATGATCCGTCCATTCAGTTTTCACGCTTTGTTGTGAATATGCATACATTGATGAACAACCAAGATTTTTAAATTTTTATGGTAGAACTCCTAAGAAAGATTCATCTGATTCAAATAAGAATTGTAGATTTATTAATAACAAAAGTTTTATGGTTAAATAACTTGTTGGTCACTAAATTTGACTTTGCGAGTCATGAACTTAAGCTTTGCTAGTGAAATTCCTGAGATGGACCAACAATGTTTCTAGTTCTATTCAACCACCTTCGTATATCAGCTATGTCGTCAAATTGTGCTCCCAATCATCTTATTCAATGCACTTCTTTTTCCTTTTGATAAGTTCAATTTTCTTGTGAGGCCTTAGCTCTTACGACTCACTGCTTGTCAATCGGACAAAGTCCAAGAGTAATCCTTAAGCAGTCTAAATGAGCGCATTTAAATTTAGATGATCCGTTCATAGAAAAAGAGGAAGCTATTCAATTTGGTCTAGGAATCAAGACTGCAGGTCAATCTTGTTACAATTTCATTGGTAGCCAAGTAATGATTCTGCTAAAAAATTTCTTAAAATGGTGGTGTTTGTGCCAGCTTGCACGTACCTACCTTTTTGTTTTCTTCTGTTTGGATTTGAACGCTGGTTTCCCATGATCCATTCCAACTTCGTTGCCTGCTAGGACACACCCTTGGGTTCACTGTATTGGTTATATATCCAACTTGTGCCTCCAAAATGCAGAAATGGAACAGATTGCCTGTGTTAATCACATTGACATTTGAGAAAAATAATTTTTTTTCCTTATTGAGGTCTTTATATCATTTAATGATGTCTCAATCCTCATTCAAGGCAGTGTCGTGTACCTCTCTAATATGTGCTATTTCTTGACTCAAGGATGTCGCGGTAAAGAAAATAAACTTTCGGTTTCAATGTGTTACATGGAAATTGGAGAAAGCCCTTGGTAACTTCCCATATGATCATTTTGACATATCAGAAGAAGTGCAAGAGCAGGTTTGCCTTGAGCTTTGGCTTTTATCTTTTCCGGTTTGTGCTCGTCTCCTTGGTATTTCCCCCTCTGATATTTCTTACTTTTTCCAGGTTGAATTGGTCAGAGCACAGTTGAGACGAGCCACAGAAAAGTATGGTGGACCTGTAAAGTCAAACTTGTTATCTCGAGCATCGTCACAACCACTGGATAAGGAGATTGATCTACTCCATTCAGGAAATAGTGGAATTGGAACTTTACATATAGAAAATATTGGCAATATTGATCATGAAGTTAGACCAAAAGTTGGACGTGTTCCTCGAGGTAGTGTTCGAAACAGAAGTTACTGCAGTCAGAAAGTTCAGGAGTCTGAAAGAATAGGAAACTCTTCCAAGTTGTCTGAGGTTGGTGATCCGGAGATTTCCGGAGAAGATGACTCTCCATTTAAGAGTCACGAGGAGAGTAAAGAGTCCAACTGTCCTGTAACTCCTACAGAGTTTATTTGCCCTATATCCCTTGAGCTCATGACGGATCCTGTTATTGTGGCGGCCACAGGGCAGGTAATTTGCTTGTAACTCCATTTACTTTAGATTGAAGGGTCAAAAACAGTAAAACACATCTAAAGTATTCCGGTTTTTCGAGTTTCATACTTGAAATATTAGGTATGCGAATTTTTTATCTGAACTATCACCAACTATTTATCAAAAACATACCTCAACTATCATTGTTTCCTTTTCCTACCTTAACGGTACGGTGGTGATATTTCATGTAGGAAAAGGGAACAACTTATAGTTGAGGTGTGTGTTGATAAATAGTTGGTGATAGTTCATGTAGGAAACTCGCACACCTGATAGTTAAGGTATAAAACTCGAACAACCGGGATACTTTAGGCGTGTTTTTGACCATTACTCTTTACTTTAACATGTCTATGGATGTGCTTTGGTTGTTTCTTAGATAGGAAATTTTTAGCTTCTCCAGAATTTGTTCCAATGTACTTGTTTCGTAACCTTACAGACTTATGAAAGATCGTACATACAACAATGGATCGATGGCGGCCACACAACATGCCCAAAAACTCAGCAACAACTCCACAATCTCACGCTTACCCCAAATTATGCTCTGAGAAATCTAATTAGTGATTGGTGCGCAAAGAATAATATACTACAGCCAACAGTATTTGCAAATGGGAAAATAAAGAAAAGTGATGGCTCATTTCGCTATGTTATTGGGGAAATAGGAGCTATGGAGGTACTTGTCCGAAAGCTTTCAAGCAGGTCCGTGGAGGATTGCAGGGCTGCAGTATCCGAGATCCGTTCACTTTCCAAAAGAAGCACAGACAACAGAATTTTGATTGCTGAAGCTGGAGCGATTCCGGTCCTAGTTAAGTTGTTGACATCCGAAGACAGGCAAATCCAAGAAAATGCTGTCACCGCCGTTCTTAACCTTTCTATATTCGATGACAACAAAAGGATTATAATGCTTGCTGATGCCATTCCTTCTATCGTTCAAGTTCTCAGAGCGGGGAGCATGGAGGCAAAAGAAAATGCAGCAGCAACCATTTTTAGTTTGTCGCTTGGAGACGAGAATAAAATATTAATAGGCGCATCGGGAGCCATACCAGCTCTCATAGATTTGCTTCTGACAGGAAATACCAGAGGAAAAAAAGACGCTGCATCAGCATTGTTTAATTTGTGCATATATCAAGGAAACAAGGGTCGAGCTGTTCGTGCAGGGATTATACCAGCGCTGCTGGAAATGCTGACGGATTCAAGCAGCTGCATGGTCGATGAACCTTTGACCATTCTTTCGGTCCTAGCTAACCACCAAGAGGCTAAGGAGGCCATAGCAAAAACTAGCACAATCCCAGTATTGATAGATCTTCTTAGGACAGGTCTATCTCGTAGTAAAGAGAATGCAGCTGCCATTTTACTCTCCTTGTGCAAGAGAGATTCCGAAAACCTTTCTTGCGTTTGTAGGCTTGGTGCAGTTATACCTCTTACAGAGCTCACAAAGAGTGGAACGGAGAGGGCCAAGAGGAAGGCGACTTCACTGTTGGAGCATATTAGAAAGTCTCAGCAACATAGCACGCGCAATTAGGTACTTTTCATTATTTGTCCTTTCATTCAGATCTGACCACGAATATTACACGATATCTTTTACAGTGTGATCGACGTAAACAAGCATGAGAACAAGGCCATTCTCATTGCTTTATAGTTTATATATATATCTAATTTACTCGGTTTACGAGTGTGCCATAGATTGATATCTGTTTTTTCTTTTAATTACTCAACTACCAGTTCATTACATCTGTTGCGACGAAGATGTATATATATATATATATATTTGTGCTTTTTTGTTGCTTGTCAATACTCTTCATTGAATTAACCAAAAAGTTTGGTTATAAATAATAGTGTAAAATAAGCAAATCATGTACTAGTATTGACATTGCTTAAAGTGCATTAAGCATGTTTTAGGGTGTGTTTGCTATGAAGGAAAACATTTTCACCCCTACCCTCGACCCCACCCCTCAAAAAAAAATTAAGTTTATTTTTAAAAAATATTTTGAACTTCAAAATTTCATTTTTTCGCCCCTACCCTTGACCCCTCCCCACCCACCCACTCCCCAAAAACAATATTTTAAGTTTGTTTTTAAAAAATATTTTCAACTTCAAAATTTCATTTTTTTCATCCCTACCATCGATCCACCCCCCTACCTGCCCCCACCCACCCCCTACAGCCCCCCACCCCCCAAAAAAATTTGAAGTAAAAAATATTTTCAACTTCAATTTTTTATTT
>JAJOOR010001151.1:0-52239 GCA_036250505.1 Solanum acaule
TTCTTATCTAGGTAACTGAATTAGTTGTGTCTATATACATTTTGTACGCAGATCGCAATAAATATATACGGTTGCAATAGGGACAAGAACGTGTGGGAGAGTCCTGAAGAGTGGAAGCCTGAACGATTTCTTAACGGAAAGTATGATCCAATGGAATTGCAGAAGACAATGGCGTTCGGGGCTGGAAAAAGGGTATGTGCTGGTGCTCAGCAAGCAATGACAATTAGTTGCACAGCTATTGCTAGATTGATACAAGAGTTTGAATGGAGCTTAAAAGAGGGAGAAGAGGAAAATGTTGCAACAATGGGTCTTACTACTCATAAACTTCACCCAATGCTAGCTCATATCAAGCCAAGAAATTGAAAGGGAGTCTTTAATTGCGTAACAGGTAAATTTATTGTCATGTGATCAGGAGGTCACGGGTTCAGACCATGGAAATAGTCTCATCACTCCTGCAGAAATGTTAGATAAGACTGCGTATAATAAGCTCTTGTGGTTCGACCGTTTTAGTGCATCTGGCTGCCCAAGATTTGAACTTTCTACTCTGTATTAGCAAAGCTTGCTATTTTGTTTATGAATTTGAACATCTTTCTTTAACTTATCCAGTTCGAACTTAGTCCAAGTAAATTCACTATCATTATGATGATAATTTTTAGCATTTCATTGCACCGTTTGTCCTTCAAATGGGTCGATCTTTAATTTTTGCCTTTTGCAATTGAATCTATGTCTCACAAGATATAAGTTCTTTAAGGGCATAAGACATAACTTATGATGTGAAAATATAAACTTATGTCTCACGAAAAAGTTATTTGCCTCGAGGCTAACCAATATACATAGGTAAGATTTTCAATAAAGATAAACATCATATTTTTTCACAAATAAGGGGAGAAAAAAAGGTTGAGTCAGTAATTTGTGTGTTATATAAAGAGATGAAATCGACAATGCGTAAAAAAACAGAAGTGAGCAGAGGGAGATCACATCAGATAAGTGACTGATTTCGTAGTACTATTTCTGGGATTAAAGCACAGGTTTTTGTTTGTAACTATCTCTAAAATTCTGAAACAAACAGACACATAGAGATTAGAGACTGGTTACAATTTTAAGAAAACTAAACACTAAGGGGTCGTTTGGTAGGGAGTATTAGGAGAAATAGTCCATATATTAAGTATGGTATTATTTAGTACTATGTTTGGTAGGAATTTTGGGCTTATGTATAATCTGATTAGTTATACACCCTACATGGTATTATAGGATGTATAACTAATACCTTTCATTTGGTGGTATTAATAAGGCTTAAGTCATCGACAGCCCCTTAAAGTTGTCCGCATAATTCATTTAGACACCTCAATTAAGACCTTACCTATTAGACACTTTAATATTAACAAATATTTATCTATTGGACATAAAATGACAACTACCATTAAAAATATTGTGCGTGTATTTCACACACATAATTTTGACAAAATCACGAATAGAATTACGACACGTGGTACATGGGCCCATAATTTTAATTTTGAAAAATAAAATAATAATTTTCAACCTTTAATAATATAGAAAATTAAATTGACAAAAAAAAAAATCTCTCCCCCATCCCCACCCATCTAACATATTTCCCTTTCTCCTTCGTCTTCTTCTCTATCACTCCGGCATCTCCATCCACCACCGATTCCTCCGGCAATAACAAAAAAGGAATATCTCCCCCACCCCATCCTGAACACACCCACCAAATCCTTTCATCTTTCTTTTTCTTCCCGTGTTACTCATTATAAGAAAAATCGACGTCGATAAATTATTTTCAAAATCGATAACGAAGAGAAATCAGAATTACATATTAAAAATTATTTGAGGATAAATAATTGTTATCTTAGTAAATTGATCACTTACAAAATGTAAATTTTCAATTTTAAAAAAAGATAAACTATCAACTTTTAAAATTGAAAAGACGGTAAATACTAGTAAAATTGAATAAACCATCTACATTTACACATAAAAATTGCAAGTTGTAATTTTAATTCAATTCTATAAATTGTTCAAAATACAAATAATTAGGAAACCGCACAAACAATATATATATATATATATATATATATAAGATCACAAATGTCATGTGGTAATATATTTGCCTTTTTAATTAGTTAATGTTAAATAACTCACATTTCAAATATTGTATTAATTTGTATTGGATTTATTTAGTAACAAACAACTTTCTCTAAATAATTTGTAAGCTAATTTATTTAAATAAATTTACTAGTACAAATATAAAACATAAAATCAAGGAAATAAACAAAATAATTAAATTGATTTGAGGGATATTTTTGTCTTTACATAGACTTATCCCATGGTATTATATCCCATGTATTACTAATACCTCCAAATGAAAGGTATTAGTAATACATTCTATAATACCATGTAGGAGGCTATACATAGACTCAATTTCCTACCAAACATAGTACTAAATAATACCATACATAATACATGGTCTATTTGGTTTAATGCGGCCTACCAAACGACCCCTTAATCTTTACAAATAACCAGTTAAACTAGTTTTAATTTCCTTCTTGAGCAATCTCAATTCAGTTTCATGCCAAGACTATTAATTTCAATTGTGCATTGTTCTTTTTTCGGGTCAAATACATAAAATATTTAGTTCAAATTTTATTTATCTCTTTTTTAGATGCAATGATTATTCGTTCAAAGGTGTATTTCTTCTTTTCTTGGCCTTGATTAGAATATAATATCTTATGCCAAAAAAAAAATTATAGTCAAAATATTGTTGTTCCATTTTATTTTATTTCTTTTTTGTTACAGAACTGGCTCCGAAAAGATGATTTATATAAGGGAAAATTGTATATAATAGCAAACTATTAATTCAAATTAAATGTTATAAATATACTTTGATTTAATTGTACCATATAGCAAACTATTGCTATTTTCGCCAATCTCCCTGGTGGAATCTCGCTCGCCACTCTCGTTTGGTGGCAGTCTCGCTCGCCTCTCTCGCTTTTATGAAGCAATTTTATCCATCTCTGAATGTACACCCAATGGATTATTGGATCCATATTGATGCAATGCGGCTAGATGAAGAAGACTGGCGCCTACTAAAATAAAGGGGAGTAAATGATGAAGAATAAAAAAACGATTTAAGGTGGCATTGTCCACGGAGAACCCACCCCAAAGCCAAGTCACTATGGTATCTCCTACTACAGGTATGGCGCTAGCTAAGCTTGTGATTACTGTATCCCCCAAAAGCTCATCTGACCCCAAGGTAGGACATATCCTATAAAAGTTGTATACAAACACAAATGTATAAAATGTGTTTGTGTTTGTATAAAACAAGAGGAAATTGTATATATACATATATTTTCGTTCCCCTCTCTCCCCTCTCCCAGATCTCGCTCGCCACTCTCCCAAATCTCGCTCGCCACCCTCACCTCTCTCGCTTATACAAACAGAAACGAAATGTATAAATTGCGCTTTTGTTTGTATAAAGCGAGAGAAAATTGTATATACACATGCAAATACATATATCTTCGTCCTATACACTTATAATTATACAATACAAATATTTCTCTGCCCAATTTTCTTTTGCCTTTCTCTCTTTCTCGTTTTATACATAGACAGATTATACAATTGATCATTTGTATACAATTGCTTTCTTTAGTATATGTATAGCGAATTATACAACTGCCTTCTTTGTATATGTATAGCGAATCATACAACTGCCTTCTTTGTATATGTATAGCGAATTATACAACTTTTTTTCTTGTATATGTATAGCGAATTATACATATATATGTTTGCTATGGAGCGCAATTATGCAAACTTTGCTATAGCATACAAATATGAATTTTGTGTTTGCTATATGTGAAAGTTGCTCTTTATATAATTGGTAAACTTAAAAAGGTAAAATATATATTTTTTTCTAAAGAAAAGCCACATGGAATAAAAAAAAATATTCCATGTAGCAGCGCGTGTGTTAGCGTTTAAGGGGGTTGTGAGAATAAAATTACCAAGTTGATGGGAGTAATTAAGCCAACGCCAAGTTTAGGTGTGCACCGAATAAGACTCGACAAGTTTAGGGGGTCACCATCTATTTACTTTGATGTAAGCCCAATAGAATAGACACCACAAAATTTATAATTAACCTTATAGGTCACTGATGTAAAAACAAAAGGCATCACTAACAAGATTCACATCATTTACACCGATGTCTGGATCACCTACAACCTACAATTGTCTTGACTTGGTTATATGCAAAGTCATAGATAAACACTTTGTATAGGGGCTTAGAGAAATACTCTCTTTTGTCAATCTGTTACTTAACTATACCTCTTGTATCTTTGCACCTCCTTAATGCTTTTTTTAATGAAACATATTAATTACTTCATCAAAAAAAAAAAAAAAAAGATTCACTCAGACAACTATTTTGTTTTGACTGTTGATTTTATGTTCTGTTAAAAGGCCCTTATCAAACAAGAATTATCTGCTAGAAGGCAAAGAGGGGTCAAAATACCAAACACATCAACTCTATAGAGAGACAAAACTAGGCTTCAAGTCCAGTGAGCATTTAGTTTCTACCTATGAAATAATTTTTATGTTGGGAAATAATGTTTTTGACATATATTAAACATTTGAGAAAAAATGAACAAGCTCTAATAGAAAATATTTCAAAGATGATCGTGAATGTTTGGAATCCATATTATGCAACCAGATGGAATGGAAAAGGTTGGGACAATAATAATAAATAAAAAGATAAAGCATGCAAAAGAACTCACCAAGGTGTAAGAGCCACTAATGTTGAATTTTTTCATGAGTCGCACGAAATGAGGGAAATTGGAAATGAAATATTCAGCAGCTAATTTCTCTTCAGGTACTGATTTCATGGACATACAGCTCTTGGGGAAAGAACCCTGTTTATCTTGAGAACTAGTAGGTTTCCTGATTGCTGTTCGAGCACGATAGTTGAAAGGATTCAATACAAATTCAGTGTGAGGACGGACAGCTAAAATAAGTTAGTTAATTGTCCATCAAATTACCTGAATCTCCACTGCTAATCTTTGACTGAGAATGGAGCTGATGATTCTTCAACATATTACCATGTTTCTCTTTGTCAGGAGCACATCCTTTTTTATCATATGTCATAACCTTCGCTTGATTAGAATTTGATCCCACTTTCCTGGACTTACATCCAGAATTTTTTGCATAATCAGTAACTAGTCCTTCATCAACTACCTTACTACTGTGATCACTTCCTTCCTTTTCCACCCTAAGAACACGCACACGCAATTCACACTTGCGGACAAGCTCAAAGATGCAGGTATCTCCCAAATCAATGTTATTGTCGCGAACAAAGGATAACCACCCTCCGCAAAAGGTATGTGATGTTTGTACTCTTGTAGTTGGGATTGAATTCACAGTCCAAGTTTTCCCTTCTAAATTATGAAGTAAAATCTTCACCTTGCAGTTGGGAAGGTGTTCCGTGGCAAATTGGTAAGGGATGTGCTGCCAAAGAAAATATGAAGGAGATCAACAGACCAAGTGATGCACATGCAGGAGTGGTGAAAGAAAAAATAACCTTGTCTAATCGTTGCAATATTACTCCAAACTAAACATCAAATAAAGGCAATGTCACCAGAGTGATTCATCTCCTAAGATGAAGCAAATCCACATGGAAAAGCACAGGCATACCATAAATCAATCACTAATGATACAGAAAACTACAAAGGCAACTGAATGCCACAACTCCCTAGCAGATAAGATTGTTGTAATATATACTCCCTCCATTTCAATTTGTTTCTCTTACTTTTTTTTTGATAAAGGTGAAATTAAATGTTTGTCTTACTTTACTTTTTAGTCCGTTTCAAAAAGAATGCCCTTCCCCTTTTTGGCAACTCTTTAATTCTACCTTTCCAGCACGTTTAAGACCACAAGATTAAAGGGCATTTTGGTACATTCTACATGTCTTGGGGGTTGTGGGTTACCGTGCTCTATCTAGAATCGATGGATTCTCTAAAGCTTAAATAGAAGTACCCCTCGGGCATTCTGGCGGACGCATGCGTGTAGGAAGGCCGACGCATATCTCGTTGAATCAGTCTTTTTCGATTGAATTAAAACCACAAGATTCAAAAGTTTCCTTTACTTATTAAACTCGGGTCAAGACCAGACAAACAAATTGGAACGGAGGGAATAGATAACAACAACATCAACCATATCAAACAAATAGGCATGTGGTTCACTATAAAACAGGCAGGTTAAGGACAAATATGCAGTTAGTAAAACAAACAGAAACATCAGTAGGCAGCTCAGATATTGTTGGCAACAAAACTATAACAACCAAAACAACTTTACCACGCTGCACATAATCCTCAACCACAACATTCTTTAAAAAGATCTATGAAAAATTCTGATTGGTCAATAAAAATCGATTTCAATGCTATTTTTTTACGAGTTTAGCCAATTCATCATGAAAGGTAAAAGGGGATAAAGGAACTGTGTATTGATTATCATGTAAATATAAGTTGTCTTCCTCCATAAAAGCTCATTTGATGCACTTATTGATAGTAAGATATGTTGAAGCAATGCATTTCAGTAGCTAAGACTACTGTAAGATTTTGTAGTTCAGCAAGACATTTCAAGAAATGTTAGTTTAAAGAAAACAGAAGACCTACTCACCAGGGTGTATGAGCCACTGATGTTGAACCTCTTCATAACTTTAGTAAAGCTGGGGAAACTTGAGGTAAACAAACGGGCAACCTTTTCTGCTCCCTGTGCAGGCAACCACATATCTTTCTCGGAGCAAGCATTGCCTGTTTTCATCTTTGCTTTAGATTCAAAATACCAGTTACTATTCCAAATCATTACTAAAAAATTTGTTATATAGTTATGTCTAACAGCTGAAATTTCATTGCCATTACGAAAACAACAAAAAAATTGGTTAGGAGAATTGCAGGGCAAAAATGTATACAAACACTTCGCACAGTAAGAAACATTACAAAGTTGTAAAGAATCAGGTAACACATGAGAAAAGTATGTTCTGAACTTAAATATACAAATAAAAGCGTCGGCTCTCTAAACACGTAGATTAAAATGAACTGTAACATCAAATTGGCTTGATTAAGCTTATGGACAATTCAAAGAACACTTCTCAAACTAGAAAAATTGAACTGAAAACAATAAAAATAAACAATATAACCATTCACCTGGATTGCTAAAGATTATCTTTGCTTGAGCTGGCACAGCAATGGTAACTTTATTGTTTAATGCATCTCCAGCATTCTCCATTTCATCCAGAAAACTAGCAGCATAATTTCTTCCTGCATAGCAAACTGCATCTTCTGGAGTGTACCCATCCTTGCTAGATGCAAGACCATGGGTATCCTGGCTACTTGTGCATTCGGAAGGGATCTCAGTGCTTCTCATTTTCTTCGGTACACCTTCAACAATGCAATCTAATAAAACGGAGTTCCCTCGGTCTCTTTTTTTCAGAGCAAGATTGTACAAGTCAGTTGCTCCTTGACTGCAGTCAGCGTTATAAGAAGCCTCCTTCTCACATGAACTCTCGTCAAATACTTGCACAGTGAAATGCAAATCACCATCATATCTGAAAACCAAAGAATCCCCTGTTTCAAGGCAGTGATCTTTAACAAATGAAACCCATCCATTGTGGAAGAATAAACCATCATCTTGCTGTATTAAGTCCACAGGCCAAGCATTTCCACTGGGACCCACCAAAACTGTTGTTCCGGAAGCTCTTCCTTCCATTTGTTTAATGAATTTTGATGGAATTTTCTGCAATATAGAAATCAAAACAATTAATAAACTTTGCAAGAGTTGATAACATAAAGTTCTTCACAAGAGTTTGTTTTTAAAATAAAATAACTTCATTTTAAAATGCATAGGCAAGTCGTTCCAAGAGCAACGGTTACTGATCTCTGTTACAAAACTCTTTATATTGCCTTGAAATAACGATGTTGACATGTTGCAAAAGTATCACGCGCCTGACGTAGCTCATTCATATGGAGCCTGTCACACACCTATGCAGGGCCCTAAGTTAATCCCCACCTTATACTCTGAACGCTAAGATCTCAGTTTATAGCTTATGAAGCTTGTTAAATTTAAACAATGAATGTACCATTTGTCTGATACGTAGCATATCGAATAATCATATCTCTATGACACAATTATTTACTAAGAGAAGCAAATGTAGCTCAAAGTACTAAAAAACAACTACTAAAACAGCCTAAATAAAAAACAATCTCAATGCTGAATTCACTGTCATCATCCATTTGTTATAGTTTCACTAAAGTTTGTTGCTTTGATCCAAAAACAACATTCTTGGCCAATGAATAGTCCTTATAGTTACACTAAAGTTTGTTGCTTTGATCAAAAACAGCATCATTGGCCAATGAGTAGTTTTTATAGTTACACTAAAGTTTGTTGCTTCTCAATCTCAAAAAAAGTTTGTTGCTTTGATGCAAAAACAACAATCTTAGCCAATGAATAGTCCTTATAGTTACACTAAAGTTTGTTGCTTTGAACCAAAAACAACATTCTTAGCAAATGAATAGTCCTTATAGTTACACTAAAGTTTGTTGTTTTGATCAAAAACAACATTCTTGGCCAATGATCAGTTTTTATAGTTACACTAAAGTTTGTTGCTTTGATGCAAAAACAACATTCCTAGCCAATGAATAGTCCTTATAGTTACACGAAAGTTAGTTGCTTTGATCCAAAAACAACATTCTTGGCCAACCCCTTTCTTCAAAACACTTTTGCTCATTTGTTACAATTAGCCCAAATGCAGTAAGAATAGCAACAAACCCAACACAGCAAAAAGATTTAAGCCTTTTTTTGACAGAATGATATATAGAGGAACAAAAAAGAAAAATTCAACAAACATGAATGTACCAACAAGTTGTGAAGCTAAGAGCAATATGGCAATGTGAACCAATGCTTACCAATTTTTCAGAATTCATGGAAGGGTTAAAACCCACAAGAAAATGAGGCCTTCTTGCATCCAACATCTCTATTTCCTCTCTTTTTCACCTAAATTTTGAAGCTAAAACCCTAAAGAACCCCACAAAATTCCTTCAACCCCATTTTCTTAGAATCTGGGGATGTGAAATTAAGCAAGTAATCAAACACACGGCAATCAAAATTCAGAAAGCAAATGTTGAAAATCGAGAAAAAAAAAGGAAATTAATTGACTCGTAAAGAAGAAAGTTTCAGATGAAAATTAACAATTTCTGCACAGAGCAATGTGACCCGAACGAGCTGGTGGGGGTGGGGTAAAGGAAATTCCTGAAATACCCCGTGGGGTAAAGCGTGAGTTACACGTAGAACAGAATGGGGAAATCAAGGCGCGTGGGTTAAGTGAAGAAAGAAAGTACAAACACTTGTGATTAGGATATAATCCAAATGATAATTAAGATTTAGGATGAAAAATTGAAGCATTCGATTAGTCATGGGAGTTAATGATTATTTTAACAGTTTTTCTTGGCTTAAATTTATTTTTCTTTTAATTGATTCGAGAAACTTCAACCAATTCTATTCACATTTATTGAATTTTTAAAGCAATGTTTTATATGATCCTACAAAAAAAAAAAAAAAAGTACAGAAGTTGAGAATTAAGATATATAGAAGATTAATAGATAGTTAAGTATGGTTGTTCGTTAGATGTTCTCCTGTGTTTATAGTAGTACGTAGTATTTAACAATTATGTAGTTTCTCATTTTTATTTATGCTTTTTACTATGTGTTGTTCTTTTTTGCTTTGTTGCTTGAAATTTTGTTGTCTTAAGTCGATGATTTATGCATATATTTCATCATCCTCAAATTTCACGGCAAATTATCTTATATTTCCATTTTTATATTAGCATGGGAGATATATATGCTATAATTAACCCCACCACCTCCGACGATTGATGAGCAAACTTTTTCGCTGATTCATCGCTATTTATGCTCGTATAGATAACATAAATTCATCGATAATTTGTTGCTAAATAAAATTAGCGAGACAAAAAATTAGTAGTGGAAGCTGCAATGGGTGATGGCTCAATTAGAGAAAAGTAATAAAAAATATTGACTGATTAGGAGTAATAAAACTTCTTTTTAGCAAAAGTGAACTATTACTTGCACAGCCATATAGTGCAATAATAGCTAATAAGGGCATGCGCACTGCAATTTAATTTTAATATTATTATTTAGATTTTGATGCTAATTAAAATAGTGTTCAATGTTCATTTGAATATTTTAACAACTTAAAAATAGATCGACTGTATAATTAATTGGAGTTTAATTTGCTTAGATTTAGATTATTAATTTGATTTGAGTATTGTTGTCTTGAGAAATCAGGGGTTATAAGAAGGTGGAGACTTGGGGGTTTACTTAATTCGTAGCAATCATAAATAATAAATCAATTTTCATTTTATTGTACTGAAGTTGATAAAAAAAAAAAAAAATTATAACTTAGAAGTCACATAAGTTTATTTAAGTAATATAAGGTCACAGAGGAGAAAATAAAGGATAATTATATATGATATCTGAATAAAATTGAATGACTTTTTAATTAAAGAAAAATTATAATTCTAAAAAATATGTTTACATTATAAAATATAATTTTGTGACTCAACGTCCTGCGAGTACTGAGTACTAAAGTAAAGTTGAATAACTTTAATATTACAAAATATAAATTATAACTTCGATATTAGTAAAATAAAAAATTAATTATTGTCTATGAAATCAACTCACAATGATGCTAATTTATTAAAGTACTTTTCATGTGTGTCCAAATCTTGTTTTTTTGTATAGATAGAGAATATGGAGGGAGACAATTATTTCTTTACGAATTTGGCAAGACTTATAATCATTTTAACATAAATTTCATATTTATATAAAATAATTTATTCAATATGTAAATATATAATTTATTAAAAAAATAAAATCACTAAACTCAAAATACTAACAAAGGCAAACACCACTATATAAAGTGAAGGACAAGATAATATACACACCAACACAGATAACAGCAATGAGTGAGCAATTAGAAAAAACACACTCGTTTGGCCATAATTTTTTTTAAAATATGGTATTAAAGCTATAATTTTAAAATTTTGAAATTATGTTTAAAAATGCATTTCATATGGAAAAAAATTATAAATGAAATTCTCAAAAATTCAAAAACTAGTCTAAGTAAAAATTTTAATAATTTGAAAATATTTAAAAATAAAAATTGACCAAATTTAATCATAAAATAGATATTTAAAGACAAATATTTAAGAATCATCCAAAATTTATGATTAAATAGACATTTAAAAATATTTTATTTTAAAGATTATCTAAAATATATAGTCAAACGCTATCAAAATTGATGCATGGTAACAAACTAACAGGACAGAAAGTGTGTAGCCAGTCCAAACACCTACCACCACCTCTGTTTTTACCTTTATTTTGCCTCTAAAGAAACCTCCAGAGATTTCAACTTTTGATAATTAATAAGTTAATTTGTCTTCTTATTCATCAGTTTCTTTGTAGGCATCAATTTCCCAAAAGGTAGAATCTTTTTTTGTTGATATTGACACATGTTCTTCCATGCTTATTCATAGTCACCAACTTTTTTTTTTTTTGTGATTTCAAGTTATAAAGTTTCATTTTATTTTATTTCTGGTTCTTGAAAACAGAAGTTGTGTACAAAAATGGATGCAATTTTGAATCTTCAAGCTGTACCATTAGGAACTGCTCTTACTGTGGGTGGTCCAGTTGTTGCTCTTGGTGGGATTTCATTTTGGTTACTTAAAGAGTATGTTAATGATCAAAAAAGGAAATCTTCAAATTTTCTCCCACCTGTTCCAGGTAAATCCATTACTTTTAAGTTTTTTGTATTTCAATTCTGCGGAATCTTAGTAGCTCAGTTGATTGACTGTCTGAACTTGTGGTGATGGTTTGATTCCCCACCTTGTAAACCCCGCCCCCATTTTTAGATTGAATCTAATGGCCCCCAACACATGTAGATTCAGGATTTGAAGTGTATAGGTCTGTTGCAGTTACCTCGAGTTAATGTATAATAATAATTGTGTTTATAATCAAACATTTATAGATATTTAGTGGATTCTTTTAATGAATTTAGAATGTCAAAAAAAAAGTTATTGGGTTCATGTGAACAGGTTTACTAACCCTGCCCCCAATTTGTTGAGTTTGTAACATATAGCCAGAGGAGGATTCGTGATTTAAATTTGATGGTTCAACCTTAAAAGTTATGTTAAAAATGTTGAAATCTTTAGTAATTTTCTATATATATGTCTATGTTCTGTGTCGATGTGAGATTCGTCTGCCTAGCATGTAGATAGGTAAATGTTGATGAGAAGTATGTGTTGATTTGGTGCAGAGGTTCCAGGGTTACCAGTGATTGGGAATTTGCTGCAGATGACTGAGAAAAAACCACACAAGACATTTACAAATTGGGCTGAAACTTATGGACCTATTTATTCCATCAAAACCGGCGCAAATACAATTGTTGTACTCAGTTCTAGTGAACTTGCTAAGGAGGTAACCAAAATAATCACTCTCAACCTCTTTTCTATGTTAGTAAGTTAGGAATCAAGCATTCGAGCTCTAAGTTTGTCACTAAAGTAAGTCATTATCCATTTCTTAGTTGCTAGATAGCTTCTTCTGTCTTAATTTTGTATGATGTCAAAAGGTTTTATGTCAAGTTTTTCTAGCTAGAAAGATACTATTATATGAGATAGCACACGCGTAGTAAAAATTAGTTAAAATGGTAAGCAGAAAGAGGAGAGTGGTGATGGAGAAATGTAGACAAATACGTGGTCCTTCAGGACCACACCATTTAGTAGGAATTGGATATGTTTCTTTACTAATATGTAGTGAGAGTCAGAAATATTTTACTTTAGTCTGACTGGACCAGGGGGATAAAACTTATAATCTGACTAATGCTGTATATGAGCCCCAAATTTTCCTGATAGCTGCAGTTGCATAGGTTTCAGTATTATATTGCTCTATCTCCACTTACCTATAGGATCGAACTTAAAGTACGTGTCCCTGCCTCTCGATGATCACTAAATGGATTGTATTCCTCAGTTCCTCTTTGTTAAGACTAGGCCATACTACGAAGGTGAAACAGTTGGTGATTTAGACAACTGCTATTTCCATATTTGGTTTCTACATATCACTGGATTATAGGTTGGTTGCTCTCTAAAAAGACCTCAACTGTTTTACTGGAAAAGCTTCAGTTGTTGAGGTTCTGAATCACCGTACTAGATATGATAAAGTAGTGTCATGTACCACCTCAGTCGCGGCATATGTTGGCGGTGTATCAGCAAAGTTCCATTTTTACTATACAGCTGGTTGAGGCTTTATAAATTTCTCATAATATCTGAGAAAATACATACAATATGAAGATCTTATAAACTAATGTAGAGGTTGGGCGACTAATCGCACATTGTTGCACAGAGCTTAAAGTATTTAGCTCCAGTTTCCTTGCAAGAGGAGAGCTTTTGCAATGTTCAAGGTATTGTACTTCTTTATCACGTAGAATAAGCATCAATACCAAAGTAACGACTCACGTGTAACATTGACACTACTGGGGTGTCATCACCAATAGGTTGAGGTATAAGCCAATATATAGAGGCATGTTTGGTGCTTATTTTTTAAATCACTATTGTGTCATTTGTGTGCTTATCATATCTATACTGATCACAATACTTGATACAGATTTAAATATTGTCCTTTTTTGTCTTTTTAGGCTATGGTGACTAGATTTTCATCCATCTCAACTAGAAAGCTAACAAACGCATTGAGAATCCTTACTTGTGATAAGAGTATAGTTGCAATAAGTGATTACGATGAGTTTCACAAGACAACAAAGCGCCACGTACTAACCAGTGTTCTAGGACCAACTGCTCAGGTTTGTCATTTAGAAATCGGCCTCCATATTTTGAATTATAATTTGATTCTCTTCATTTGTTTCACAGACTCCGTATCTAACAGGAAGTACTGCTTAATATGCAGAGACGCTTCCGTATCCACAGGGACACCTTGGTAGAAAATGTGTCAAAGCAACTACATGATTTGGTTAGGACTGATCCTAACGAAGCAGTTAATCTCAGGAAGTCATTTCAGTCAGAACTTTTTGGTATAGCATTGAAACAAGTGAGTTTTTCAAAATTCAGTTTCATCAGTATGTTGTTATTTTGGAAACTCCTTTAAACTGCGCGATCATTTTAAATGTTTTAACTTCATTTGCAGGCTTTGGGAAAGGATATCGAGGCTGTTTTTGTGAAGGGACTCGACGCCACTTTGCCAAGAGAGGAATTACTCAATATCCTAGTACTTGATATAATGGAAGGTGCAATTGATGTGGATTGGAGAGATTTCTTCCCCTATCTAAAATGGGTTCCTAACAAAAGCTTTGAACACAGAATTCAGCATAAACATCTGCGCAGGGAAGCCGTGATGAAGGCCCTAATAGCAGATCAAAGGAAACGTATTAATTCGGGAGAGGTGATCTTCTTCCTCCTTTTAAGCAGACACTTATTTCCACTCCATAATCATGTTTGGACCTTGGCTAATTATCTAACGTGGCTGAATCTATATACAGGAACTGAACAGTTATATCGACTACTTGTTATCTGAAGCCAATACGTTAACAGAGAAGCAAATTCTGATGTTGCTTTGGGAGGCAATTATTGAAACATCAGACACCACACTAGTGAGTACAGAATGGGCTATGTATGAATTGGCGAAAGATCCCAAACGACAGGTAGTATCATAATCATGCCCACTTCTTGTTTTTGCTATTCTCTTTCTCCAAAGTTTGGTTATATCTCACGGCTGTTAATCGCGTAGGAACAACTATTTTTGGAAATTCAAAATGTTTGTGGATCTAACAAGATCACAGAAGAGAAACTTTGCCAACTTCCATACTTATGTGCTGTCTTTCATGAAACATTGAGGAAGTATAGTCCTGCACCTATTGTTCCTCTAAGATATGTCCACGAAGACACGCAGGTAGGAGGGTACTATATTCCTAAAGGAACTGAGGTAATTAACTCTATTTCCCTACTTGTAAATTGAAATTTTCTTTTCTTATCAAGTGAGGTAAACTCCGCGTGTATAAGCTTTGCTTACATTGTCAGTCCCAAGTCGAAAAGGGTTGTAGCTGGTTGGCAGCTGAGAGTAAAACTTGTCAATTCATGATCAATCCTGATCATACAGATATCGTTAGGACGTGCCCACCTAGGCACATTTACAAAATGAGCTTATATGTAGACGTGGGAATTCATTGTTGTTATTATTCTTATCTAGGTAACTGAATTAGTTGTGTCTATATACATTTTGTACGCAGATCGCAATAAATATATACGGTTGCAATAGGGACAAGAACGTGTGGGAGAGTCCTGAAGAGTGGAAGCCTGAACGATTTCTTAACGGAAAGTATGATCCAATGGAATTGCAGAAGACAATGGCGTTCGGGGCTGGAAAAAGGGTATGTGCTGGTGCTCAGCAAGCAATGACAATTAGTTGCACAGCTATTGCTAGATTGATACAAGAGTTTGAATGGAGCTTAAAAGAGGGAGAAGAGGAAAATGTTGCAACAATGGGTCTTACTACTCATAAACTTCACCCAATGCTAGCTCATATCAAGCCAAGAAATTGAAGGGGAGTCTTTAGCATAATAGGTAAATTTGTTGTCATGTGATCAGGAGGTCACGGGTTCAGACCATGGAAATAGTCTCATCACTCCTGCAGAAATATTAGATAAGACGGTGTATAATAAACTCTTGTGGTTCGGCCATTTTAGTGCATCTGGCTGCCCAAGATTTGAACTTTCTACTCTGTATTAGCAGAGCTTGCTATTTTGTTAGTTTTAAGTTATGAATTTGGACGTCTTTCTTTAGAACTTAGTCCAAGTAAATTCACTATCATTATGATGATAATTTTGGCATTTCATTGCACCGTTTGTCCTTCAAA
The DNA here is from genome assembly GCA_036250505.1 of Solanum acaule. NCBI lineage: Eukaryota > Viridiplantae > Streptophyta > Magnoliopsida > Solanales > Solanaceae > Solanum > Solanum acaule. Next base: position 15,984 of record JAJOOR010001151.1, read on the forward strand.
CGGGTCGATCTTTAATGTTTGCCTTTTGCAATTGAATTTATGTCTCACAAGATATAAGTTCTTTAAAGGCATATAAGACATAACTTATAGTATATTATGATGTGAAAATATAAATTTATGTCTCGGGAAAAAACTATTTGCCTCGAGGCTAACCAATATACATAGGTAAGATTTTCAATAAAGATAAACATCAGTATTTTTTCACAAATAAGGGGAGATAAAAAGGTTGAGTCAGTAAATAAACAGATGAAAGCATATAAAAACAGAAGTGAGCAGAGGGAGATCACATCAGATAAGTGACTGATTTTGTAGTACTGTTTCTGGGATTAAAGCACAGGTTTTTGTTTGTAACTATCTGTAATTCTGAAACAAACAGACACATAGAGATTAGAGACTGGTTACAATTTTAAGAAAACTGAACACTAAGGGCCCGTTTGGCCATGCGATATGATATCATGATATGAAATCATGAGATGAAATTGAAGGTTTGTTTGGATATGCGATATGTAATTTTTGTGTTGTATATTTTCTCATAAACATAAAAATCCCATAAGTTGTAAAACTATTAAAATAGCCCCAATTGTTTATTCAATCTTATCAAATAAACAAAAAATTATAAAATTGCATAATAAATTATTACAAAGTTATTTATTCTCTACTTAAGTAATTGTTTCATCTAACTTTAATTTAATAAAAAAAATTGAACATAAATTGTAGTGTACTAGTCTTTAATATAATCCTCCCACATAATACGAACAATTTCCTCACATTGAACTTGCATTTCTCGATCATGTAACCGAGAAGACGAACCAACATTGTTACTTTGAGTCATTTGTTGGACAATATCCTCCGCAACTATATCTTCATGTTCATAGACCATAAATATTTCATCACTACTTTGGTATTCTCACAAATAATAATGTAACATTGCACAAGTTATGACAATTTTCACTTGTGTATCAATATCATAATGGTTCATGCCTTGTTTCAGTATTCCAAATCTATTTTTCCAAGCTCCAAAAGTCCGTTCAATCACATTGCGCAGAGATGAATGGCTATAATTAAATAGTTCTTTGGCATTTTGAGGCTCTCTTTCACTTCCTCGGTAATCTTGCAAATGATAGCGTAGTTCTTTGTATGGAGCTAAAAATCCTTTTGTGTTTCGGAAACCAGCATCAACAACATAATATTTATCTACCAAAAAACATTTTATAAAGAATTACTAAAAGCATATGTGACGTAAATGAGACAGCTTTGTGTAAATAAATAATATTTATTCTAAGGATGTAATTTACAGTTACCATGTGGCGGAAATGGAAATTGTGACGTTGGTTCAACAAGTGCATTCTTAAGTACTTTACTATCATGTGCAGTACCTTCCCAATCAGCAGCAACAAAGGTAAATCGCATATCAAAATCACAAGCACATAAGACATTTTGTGATGTTCTTCCTTTGCGATTACGATATGCTTGTTGCACCGCTTTAGAAACCTCCCTTTCTATATATGTTCCATCAATCACACCAACACAATCCTACCAAATAAAAAATACATCAATATTAGTTTAGCGAACATAAAATAAATTGGAAACATTATAGAATGCACTTCATAAAAATGATGTTTGTAAGAGTAATAAAAATAGTGCTTCCAAGACAATGCAAAGTCATAAAATAAATATTATCTCTTTAAACAAAGTTGATAGGAAATATGTAACTAAATACTAATAACACATAGAATATAAATGTGCACTTATTAAGGCCATAAAACAAATTTATTAATGTGATTGAAATTTTACCTTAAACCAAGGTCAAAATCGAGTATTATGTCGAATTTTGGAATGTCTCACCAGTCATATTTTTTGGTTGTATAAATGTTGGTGCCATCTTGCTAATTGCCTCGGCAACTATTTTAACATGCCGGTTAATTGTTTCAAGTGAATGTTGAAAAGTTTCACTTGCCGAGCGTTGACTATCATTTCGTGCAATGATGGTTAGAAAAATACCCAAAGCCTCCTCAATTTGAACCCGCATGGTCCGATTCTCAATTGGCAACAAGTTATGGTATCACCTTTCACGGGCTCTTCAAGATTTTATTATTCCACAATTGTGAGGTGTGAGTTAAAGTGAGACTATATGTTGGTGAGAATAATAAATTTTATGTCGGTGAGAATAATAAATTTTAAAAAGTATGGATGTGATTATAAATTTTATTTACATATGAAACAAATGGTTAGTAGATATAAATGTGGGGTTGTTTTAACAAAATATAAACTCATGGATCAATTATTGTATTAAAATATTTCAAATCATGATATGGAATCACCATGTAATTCCATATCATGGTTTTTGGAGAATATGGTATCACCTCTCATGATATGGAATCATGAGATGGAATCAGTGTAAAATCGCATGTCCAAACACTGATTCCATCTCACGATACCATATCGTGATATGGTATCGCATGGCCAAACGCCTACTAAATATTGAACTCTTTTGCTCATTCATTAAACATAGGACTAACCAGGAGTTGTCAAATGTTCTTTTCGCCTGCCACTCCCACTAGCCTTTTCACACGATATTGATATCGTTAGGAGGTGAATTATTTATGTATTAATAAAACTAGCAGGTGTTCCTCGATTTTAAGTGACGCAATCTGTTGATTTCCTAAATTAGACTTATCATTTTTTGATATACTCAAATCAGTTGAGTTTAGATTCATTAATTTTGACCCTCGATTTTCTATATATATTTCTTTCATAGTTATTATATTAATTATTAAGTATGAAATATAGTATTTGATTAACAGTTTATAATTTTGATATAGTAACATAGATTGTATTATTTTTTATGTTACGAATAATATTTGGTGAGTTGTAGTGAGCACCGATTTGATAAGAAAGGATGAGTGGATGTGAAAAGAGGGCCCCACAAATTGCTTCCCACGCTAACCCGACAACCTCAATTATTCTGTCGGCTTCTCAAATCCCTAAAACATAAAATCTCCCATTATTCCCACTTCTCCCTATGCGTTGCGATTTAATTTTCTAAAACAATCATAAATCATGAGAGCACTAACTAATGGTGCAAGCTATACAAAATATATGCACCACTAGTTTAATTTTTACTATATATAAAACTATCATGAAAAGCTTTTAGCATTATATATAGTATACTCATAGAGACTCAAAAGTTCAAATACTAGATTGCAACTAAAAAAATTCAAAACACATATACTCCAAGAAAAACACTTCAAAAGAACTAGAAAAAATCAATATCCATAATATATATGGGAAGAGAGTATTGACGTAACTGATAAAGTTGTTGTCATATGATCAGGAAATTATAATTTTAAGCTGTGAAAACGATATTTTACAAAAATGTACCCTTGTGGTCTTGTCATGATCTCCGGACTCTATGCATAGCTAAAGCTTAGCACATCAAGTTGTGCTTTATATACATGAAAAATAATTTTAATTTTATATATCTATGTACTATTTTTTTTATGAAGAAAGTTCGGATTGTTGAATATAATTAACTTATGCCCTTAGCTCTGCTCCTACTAGATTGTGACTGGATATATATATTTTTTTATATAATATTCACATTAGAGGTCTGACTAATTCAGATTTATATGCACAGTGTAGTGGTGGCAAATGGGCGGGTTGAAAATGGGCCAACATAAAATGGATAATAATTCAACTCGCCCATATTTGATTGGGTAAAAGTACTAGTTTATCCATCTTTTCATGAGTAAATAGTACTGTACTTAAGAATTCAACATGGAGAAAATATTTTAATCTTTTTTTAGATGAAAAATGTTGAAAATGTTTCATTTAGTTTTATTGTATCATAAAAGTAAAAAAAAAGTCCTATTAACTTTTCGATATAAAATAAAATTATGTAATAACAAGGGGAAAATATTTTTAATTTCAAAGTAAATGAATATTTGCATTTTAGGACTAAAACATGCCTAATGCACTTTAAGCAATGTCAATACTAATACATGATTTGCTTATTTTACACTATTATTTATTATCCAATATAAAATTAAACAAATAAAAAAATATAATTATAAGTAACAAAAGAAATTACATTTAAAATATATATTTTTGGAGGGCCAAAGACTTCACCTTTTCAATTATAGTGAAAAATAATTAGTTCTATAGAAGAACATAAAAAGCAAGAGAAATTACAATATTTTTAATGATATCATGAATTTATAGTGAATAAAAGTTAGAAGCTTAACCATTTGACTAATCCATACTTTACCCATATTTTATGGATTGAACATGGATATCAACCCATATTTTACCCATGTAAAAAATCACTCTTCCAACCCATTAACATATGAGCGAGTTGAACGGGTTACTAACATATGGGCTCATCTTACCAACACTAGCACAGTGTAACACACATTTTAGGGGGGAAATGTTTTCTAGCAAAAAATAAATTAAACCGGACACCTTTGATTAAGGACGAAATATGAGTCGCAGTGAAATAAGTAGGTTTGCACCGGTGATTTTGGAAATCAGTCAACTGATTTTAGCATGTTCTAAAAGTTACATCGATAATCTTTGGTTATCATGAGTTGGAAACATCTTTACAATTGATAGATGACTAAATAACAGTAGCTCGTGGCTCATGCCATAATTTTCCATTTTTTGTGTGACCCATAATGACCACCAAAACTAACCAAGTATTGATAAAAGGGAAACAAAACATACCAATAAAAAAAATTGACTTAACGTTAATTTTTTTTTAATGATCTAGTATTTCAAATTTATCAATTTAATTAATTTAAATTTGTGTCAAATAAAGATCATGATTGGCCGACTTTCACATTAAATTGTAGGAGTATATTTGTGTACTTACTCCAAAGGTATGAATATTACATCAAACTAATTTTACATGACTCATGTTTTTCTTTTGATTTTTATCACTACTTGTTTGATTTACTATGCTTGAGGATTTCGAAAGAAACCTCTCTATCTACGTTAAGATATTGATTATTCCATTTTTTATTCTATATTAAAAAAAAATATCAAAAGTTAAACAAGTGTCTTCGAACTGTGGTCAACTGTTTAAGTACAATACAGCGATGTCAATTTCAATTCGACAAAAGTAGTATATTTGATCAAAAGTCCAGTATAATAGGCAGTGAACGTGGATCTCAAGGGGCCTCAGTCTCTACTTAGTTGAATGATAATGAAGTATGCATGAGTTCGTAAGCACAAAACTCTCCACCAATCTTACTTGTGATCAGATTACACATCTATTGATTACAATCATTTTTACTTATTATAGCTATTAGAATATTTATACTACTCCCTTCGTTTTAAAAAAATGACCTAGTTTGACTTGGAACGGAGTTTAAGAAAAGAAATAAGACGTCTTAATCTTGTGGTTTTAAATTAAAGTTATGTCAAATGTATCAAAATGCTCTTTAATTTTGTAGCCTTAAACATGTCACGCGAAAAGTTAAAGTTAAAGTGTAGCCAAAAAAAGAAAAAGGTCATTCTTTTTTAAACAGAAAGAGTAACATATATAAAACTCAAAGCTCATTAAATGTTAATTGTGATTTCCTTATTAGTAAATTGTCTACTTGAATGTTAATTGTGATTTCCTTATTAGTAAATTGTCTACTTGAATACACTATGTTTACCCAAGAAAATCCTAAGTGCTTGTTATAATTATGACAAGATATTAGAAATGTTTAGTATAGTAAAATCTCGCTAAATCAATATTCAGTAAATTAATAATTCCCTTAAGATAATATTTTTTTCGGTCTCGACTAGGGCCAATGGAAAAAAAAATCACATATTTTTAATAAGATAATATATTTTAAGAAAATCCCTATATAAATATATGGTCCAATCAATATTATAAATTAATACTTTTTTAAAAGTAAAAATATATCTAAGACAATTTAGTGAAATATGATTCTATTATGTTTTGATTTTTGTTAAAATTTAAATCTAGTTGAAGTTCATCTTTTAACATTTCTTATTGCAATGAAAAGTTCTGGTGTTGTCTTTTTGAACTGCACCATAAAATTGTGAAGAGTTCTATATGTGATAATTGTTTTCTTATGCGTAACTAGTTCTAAAAGTATTGTACAATGAATCATACAAATACATTGTACTTTATGTATAAAATTTTTTATTTTTTCATGTGAATTCAATAAATATGATACATAATTCAGTAAATAAAAGAATTTTGATGTATTCATTATACTATATGTATAATAACTTTATTTTTTCATGTGAATTTAATAAATATGACACATAGTAAAAATATAATGTAATCAAAATTTAGTTCAGTGAGGTTTTAATGTAACGACAAAACCATTCTGTAATTTCAAAACCTTCCCCATCCATATATATATGTGTATATATATATAAGAATCCCACTATTTCACGCCAAAACAAAGATTTCGTTTAGCTCTCTTTCTATATCTCTCTCTCCTTTAAAAATTAAAATCTTTGTCCTCTTTCAACGTACTATCTTACATAAAAGAACACACCCTTTTTTCACCTGAACAAAACAAGCTTAAAAAAAGAAAAAAAATGTCTTCAGAAATCGGCGACGGACGTCCGGCGAGACTGCCGGCGCCGGTAAACGGAACACGGCCATCGGAACCAGAGAACTTGCCGTGTCCACGTTGTGATTCTACAAACACAAAGTTTTGTTATTACAACAACTATAATCTTTCTCAACCTCGTCATTTCTGTAAGTCCTGTCGCCGGTATTGGACACGTGGCGGCACCTTAAGGAACGTCCCCGTCGGCGGTGGGACACGGAAAAACTCCTCCCATAAACGCCCCCGTATCAACTCCAGTACAGGCAACGTTCAAGAACACGCCAACCCGATCACAATGATGGGATCCGGGTCGGGTTTGGGTTCCGGGTCGGGTTCGATGTCGTTGATGGGTTGTGAAGTGAACTTGAATGAGTCAGTACATGAAGGTGGAAATGGTACGTCGTCGTTTACTTCGTTGTTGACAGCTCCAGTGGGGGTGGGGGTGGGGGTGGGTGGGTTTGTGCCATTAGGTGGATTTGGGCTTGGGCTAGGCGGGTTTGGGCTTGGGAATCTTGATTGGCCCATGGAGCAAGTAGGCGGCGGAGGGAATGGCGGTGACGGCGGTGAAAATGACAAGTGGCAGCTGAGTGGCGGTGAGATGGAAGGAGGAGGCGGCGGCGGCGGAATAGGTGGTGATGATGATTGTTTTGGGTGGCCTGATCTTGCTATTTCAGCACCAGGGACAAGTCTTAAATGAAGTAGAAATAATATATTATTATATTATATACTTTTAATAGTTTCATGAAAGAAATCGAAAAAAAGGTGTTTTTTTTTAAAAAAAAACTTTATTAATAGTCTCTTGTCTTTTTGCAAGTTTTTTTGGGGTTGCATAAATTGGTTTGGCTGTAGGATTTTTTACTAAAAACTGCTATGGTAGGCAAAGCTATTTTTGCTTGGTGGGCAAGTGTTGTTTTTTTTTGTTTTTGTTGTTGTAAATGTATTTTGGGGGTCTTCCTTTTTCTTTTTGACAGAAATAGGTCCCAACTTTCATGAAATGAACTATATATTTTCTTTGTTGTTTTCATGAATGTTGTTGTTGTTTTATAATGCGCAATTAAATAGAATAACTTGATCAGTAAAGATTCATATAGAGGCGTTACGCATAACTTAATAACTTGAAATTTGAGTGATTTTACTGTTTTGTTGTTTGTTTTGCCTTCTTCCATGGTCTATTATGTTGCCAAAAGTGTAGTACTTTTGGTGATTTCACTTTTTTTCTTTCTTCTTCTATTGGGTTTGATGGGGGCCCTCCAGTTTATTACTAAAAAATGTTCATAAATCTAAAGTATTTTGTAGGTTTGTTAGGGAGAAAGGGGGCCTGTTAGGGTTGTGTTATTTCAAAAAGCCTTTTTTCCAGTTTTGAAGGGGGCCCTTCCCTTTTCCTTCGACCCCTGTCACATAATTGTCTAAAGTTAATTTTTAAAAAACTCCTGATTATATGACATTATCTTTTTGATAAGTGTTAAATATTTGAGTGCATGAAGTTGGTTGAGAACGATGAAATTTTATATTTAAATTTGGGTAGAAGCTTAGGTGATTTTGTTCAAACTTCGATAGATAGGAATTATTTGATTATGAATAACAAATATTCTATAAAACTATTCAAGATACATGCAAGTTATTTGGATATTATAATTTTATCATTGAAATTATTCAGATGGTAAATATTCTTCTATCTATAACCCAGACGATTATAAAGTAGTAGTAATTAATGAATGGCTCCAAAATGAAGTGTCAGCGCCGAGATTGATATGCACCACCGACCGTGGCCGATATAATGGAATTTGATTCCCAATCCTAAACGAATTTCCTACTTTTGCATCCCAACTTTTCCACTAACAATTAGATTCCACTAATATATAGGATGTATATTTCCACCGTTTCAAATTAATTTTTCATATATCATAAATAATTATTTCAAATTATTTGTCATTTTACAATACTAACAGAGAACTAGTTGAATATTTCATTTTACTCTTATAACTAATTCTTCTTTCTATTCCTTTTAGTTTTAAACATTTTGTAAATTTCAAAAAGTTTTTAAAAGATAAATTAATAAAACTGTCATTCTTGTTCATCATTTCTTAATGAATATATAAATAAATAAAAAATAAATAACTAATATGAGACAAATAAAGTATTGTACAAACTTTTTTTTCGGCTAAATATAGATCGACACTACAAGATGAGGGTGGCGCGTCTAACACATTTTTTTCTCTTACTTTTAGAAGTTCTAACTCAAAACCTCTAGTTAATGATAGAGAAATTTTATTCATTTTATCACCAGGGGCGGACCCACATGGAGTCCGTCGGCTGCTCGAGTACCCATTTACCTCGTCTCGAAATATATATATCTATGTAGAAATTAAGAGGTATTTGTATAAAATTAACATAGAGCACCAAATGAATAAATGATTTGTTTGGCCCATTGGCTCTTGGGTGGATGCTTAAGGTTCTTTTGGTGTTGTTGATCCTGAGTTCTTCGTATCTCATTGATAACATTTATTTATTATATTTTGACTCCACCACTTTCAAAGCACCCAAAACCTTAAAATCCTAGATCCGCCATGTTTATCACAATCCCATTTTGATTCCTGTGCAAGCTAAGCCTAATTATGTACGTTCGTTTCCAATTTGCTTCTATACTACTTCCTCCGTCCTATATTAGATAGACTTCTTGCTAAAGTATTTATACGTCCTATATTACTTGATTACTTACTAAATCAATTATAATTAATTAAATTTCTCATTTTACCCTTACAATTAATATGATCTTTGGAAGTTTAAACAAATTTGGAAGATCTAATTATTATTTTTTCAAGAGGCTAATTAATATAAATAAAGGACAAAATAGTAAAATTAATCAATCTAATAATGATTTTTTTAATAACAGTGTTAAATAGAAAATATCCACCTAATATGGGATGAAGGTCGGAGGGAGTACATCTCATGGTTATATATAAAGTCGCCTAATTAATTAAGTTATATATGCATGCATGAGTTTGTCAATGTTCATACCAAAACTCTTCAGCAGTACACAGAATAAAACCACTAAATTAATTGAGAAGCAAATTTAAATTTTGAGTTTATGAGTTATGATTTTAGAAAGACTTGAACAAAACCTCAATGCTAATCGAGAGATGGATTCAAACTCTTAAGAGTATAAATTTAGAAAATATATATTTTTTGGATTCTTGCTAGGTAAATTATTTTTATATATTAAATAATTTCGTAATACAAATACAGGATTTTGATTAGAATTATTGAATTCTAGCAAACTTGTAGCTCGAACCTAGCTTCACCCATGCAGGGGCAGAGCTATAATTCAGTTACAATGTCATAGTTGTTTTCAAGTAATAATTACAATAAGGTGTAAATGTCAAAAGTTAACATTTGATACAACAATATACCCAGTGTAATCCTACAAATAGGATTTGAAAAGGGCAGTGTATACGGAGACCTTACCTGATCATGCGGCTTGTGTAGATAGAGAGATTGTTTCTGACAGACCCTCGGTTCAAGCAAAATTAACATTGATGAGAAACTAAAATCATCTACTCTACAAAGACTAATCCCATCTCAATATATCCTTCTTCAATACTGCAAATGCAACAATGCAAGAACAACTTTTGAACATGAAATTGCTTTAATTTATCAAATAAAGACCTAGTGCATTAACAAGTTGAAAACTGAATCATCCTGCAAACATTCTAGTTTCTATAAAATGTGACTTTCGAACGATTTCATAAGCATACAACACCAAATTTCAAAGGTAGAAAACAAGAACATGTTTGTACCTCTATGGCTTTATACATATTCCTTTTCCTTCCTCCCCTCCCCCCGAACCAACCAACACACACGCACGCGTTGTTTCTCCACTTCACCTTTTCTCAAGCCTAGAATAGAAACACACATTACAAACTACTACTAGCAAATACAAGTTTACATACCAAAGCGCACTTTTTATTCATGATCTATCTCTTAGTTGGGCTTGAAGAACCGGAGTTTAAGTCCATTATTGACCATACTCCAAATTCCTCCAATTGAAAAGGCCAAGCTAAAAGCAACTCCTAACCATCCAAGGATCCAGTTGAAATACCAGTTAAAGCTGTACTTTGTAGGCTTCTTTATGAGGACCCACATGAAGCAAGGATAAGCAAACGTTACCGGAAGTGTGAGTCCTCCTAACAACCCTGCAAGACTTGACAGGAACGGAAGTGCAACTCCGATGAAGAATGAAACAAATCCGAAAAATATTCTGAAACCAGAACGGACCCAAATTGAGCATGGTTTGTTGGTACGGCTAGTGTATCCAGCTTCAAAACTGTCAAATGCTGGCATGGAGTATATTTGGAAGCTACTCAAGCAGTTGAACACGACTAAGAGAAATGTCATGGCGAGAAGTCCTCTTGGAATATCGTGAATGTGGAAGGCATATAGTGCACTTAGCATTCCTCCAGATGGCATCTGTAAGGAATTAATAAGTACGCGAGCAAATCAGAAATAATGAGGAAAACATATATAGTCCGAGCAGAGGAGTACTCCGTTCTACCAAGGATACATGGCCCGTGGAAACAAATGCAACAAGAAAAAAAGTTTGTGGATAGTAAAGTAGCAAGAGTACTACCAAAACATATACTCCCTCCGTCCCAATTTAAGTGTCTTAGTTTGACTGGGTACAAAGTTTAAGCAATAAGGGGATACTTTTGAATTGTATGGTCTTAAATTAAAGATGTGTGTAGCCCTTTAAATCTTGTGGTCTTAAACTTGTCAAGTGGATTATTGGAATCGAAAAACTTACTAAATATAGGAGACATTCTTTTTTGGGACAGACCAAAAAGGAAAGTAAGACGAAGGGAGTATTATAATACTTTAGAAAAGCTTTTTCAAACGCAAAAATGAAATATATTTTATACTGTCAAAATAATGTGACTGAATTCAGTAGTTATGATTTGGTCGGCGGAAATAACAGAAAGATAGCTGTACTTACAAGGCTTCCATAAGCCCAGAAGCCTCCAATGGCAATAGGGAACAGGCACAAGGCTATGAAGAAATAAGCAACTTTTGCTCCCTTCCACATTGGCACATGAGCTGGGTGCTTGAACGTTGACGGCATTGTTGACTGCAAATATGACAGAGAAGATATTAGTTGATGTCTATACAATCGTAAAACTGAAATGTTTCGTGTGACTAGTCAAAGAAACAGTTTGCATTTGCACATGCCGGAAAAAAGGGTAAGAAAAATTACCTGAATTTCAAGAACTAAATTGTGTCCTCTAAAGGTAAATGCTATAATGCCCATGGCGTTCAAGACCGAAAAGAGAGAAGCTGAGTAGGAAGGCAAAGAAATGGGTTCATATGAAATGGAAGGTGGTCGTGGTTGGCTTACAGAAAGGACCCATGCCATAGTGGCGTATGTTATGGCTGTCACTGCTCCAACGAGGGAGAGTCCAGCGATGGAGTTCAGGTTCGGGAGCTGGGACAGAACAATGCAGAGGGAAGTGAAAACCAGATACCACTCGACAGTTGTTAAAGGATTCGATGAACAGAGCGGACCACAAACAATTTGAAAGAACAGCTTCATGGTTTCTCCTCCTACGAGAATCAATGCTGTTGCGGTTCCTGCAGATAGGTAAACAGTAGGGAAGAGAGCAAGCCAAACACCCAGTCTTTCACCTGAAAAAAATGTAAAATGAATACAATAATGTTATAGCAATTAAAGTGAACAATTTAAGATTTCCAACAAACTATGTTCATTTCCTTTTTCTTCAATGGAAAATAGGAGTTATACAACTCTATCAGCTTTTCATGCATCTTGCTCAAACCAATAATTAAGCACTCTCTCCGTTTAAAATTATATGATGGTGGCTGACCAAACACGAAGTTTAAGATATTCATTGTGACTTAGGTAGTGTATTATTGGTAGTGAAATAAATACTCATCTATTTCAATTTGTTTGCCTGGTTTTGACTTGGCACAGAATTTAAGAAAGTAAAGAAACTTTTGAATGTTGCGGTCTTAAACTAAAGATAAGCAGAATGTACCAATAAACATGTCATATGGAAAGTACTTGATTTTCTTACCAAATGCTGCTTGCGCAAGTTCCACATATCTATTGTATCTCTTTCCGGGAACTGCTTCATGCAGCTGAACAAGGATCCATAAAGTATAGAGTTGCCAGAAATAAGCTATAGTTAAGGAAATTATTCCCCAGCTCCTGCATCCAAAAGGAAAGTTAAACGCTTTACATTCTGGTATATATGCTGACACAAGATTAATAAAATGGAAACTTAATGACATCGAACGAACGATCAGTTATTTACGACGTACACTTCAGATAATAAAAAGGTAACTTGGCTATTAAACATGCAACAGGGATCGGATTTGGTGGAAAATTCAATAGTAAAATATTTCTCTCCTATTACTGAAGATGGAACATACTGTGTAATAAATGCACAATAGTCCACTTGGAAATTCCAGTAGCATTTAGAGATATTAGATCTTAAAGTCAAAGTGATACGTCAAAATCATCAAAAGCAATTTCTGGACCAACTGTTGACTAAATTGTAGTGCCAAGAATGTAACAAAAGGAGTGTGTGATAGCTACAACACAAGGCTAAAAAGAAATTAATCTCCATCAAAAATAGATGAGGAAAATCCTTATATGTTTATGAAATGAATGACATTGCGTTTCAAAAATATCAATTTCGTGCACAGGGTCTATCAAAAACAATCTCTCTACCTCCCAAGGCCTATAGGGGTAAGATTTGCGTACACACTATCCTCCCCAAACTCCATTGTAGGATGACACTGGGTATGTTGTTGTTCTAAAAAAATGCTCCCAAAACTACGTTAATTCTTTTTATACATTATCATTTGAAAATTTAATTCAACCTGTATCTGTAGTTGATATTTAAAGTAAAAAATATCTTTAGGTAAATGTACAGAAAATAAAAAATGAGAGAGGACCTAGGAGATGTATTTTAATTAAAAGGCAAAGTAGTATGAATGCCAGCAATTAGTACAACTATCTTTTTTACTAATTTCATTTGAAATCAATGATGAAAGTTGAGAAAAGCAAGAAAAGTAAGTCCATAGAGACAGATTTAGAAGATTTCTTGTTGGTCCACAAAGCGCGATAATTTTCTTAAATAACATATCAATATATGGAGGGGTCCGTTTAGATGAGTGCAGTATAGTCAATCAAAGACCCCATTTTCAAAGACAACTGATATGCATTTTAAAAAGCAGTACTTAGAAGTCACAAATAGCTGAAAGATCAAGACTTTCGAGACTGACGGTTGGCTTTAAGAAAGTTTATGAAGAACAAATCCCTAATTAGCTGAGAAAGCTCTTCAAACAAAGAGAAACAAAGATTCATTGACAAACCATAGTAAGCCCAAAATTTGCTGAAAGCATGCAGCTTTGCAAGCAAATTCAAATAGAATTCTTACATACAGATCATAAAACAATAAATTTCACAAAGAAATGTAAGAAAGGTCAAAACTTTAACCAATTACACTATCAACAATAACAATAACAAGCACCAAGCAGATGGAAAAGAGAGTTCTTTAAACCAACAAAGCAGAAACTTTATAGACACACCAGAATAAGCCCAAATTTTTATCTGAAAAAGCAGGCAGCTTTTCAATCAACTTTGAATATAACTCTTACAAATAGATCATATAACAATAAATTCCACAAACAAATGTAAAAAAAGATCCAATCTTTAACCATAACACAATCAACAATAGCATTAACCATAACACAATAGCTCATCAAACCAACAAAGCAGAATCTTAATAAACAAATTGTTTTTGAAAAAAACAGTCAAAAGCAAGCAAATTTGAATATAACTCTTACATATAGATCATACTACAACAAATTCCACAAGAAAATGTAAAAAAGATTCAGTCTTTAACCAAAACAGCATCAATAATTGCAATAACAAACACCAAGTAAATGAAACAGAGTAAAGATAGAGTAACAATACCATCCAAGATAAGAGAAAGCAACAGGCAAGACCAAAGCTTGAAACCCAATACCAGCATTAAGATTATGAAAAGCAGCATAATGAGCATTGCCATTTCTAGATTCAGTAATTGGAAGCCAAGCATCTTGAGGGTTAAGCTTAGTCAAATGCCCAACTTCTTCCAAATAACCCTTCATATTAACCAACACCCTTTTCATTGGAGTCCCAATAGGGCTCAAAAACCTAGGTGAAATAAATGAAGTTGGTGTCCATGACTTAGCATCTTTTGATGCACCAGTAGATGTATGTCCTCCACCACCCCTTGGTGATCTTTGACCTGACGGCGTTAGAATCTCAGGTGTTGATGCACGTGGTGTTGCTGGTATTGAAATAAGCTCTGTTTCTGGTCTTTCCTCCATCAATGGCAAAAAAAAAATTGTTGGGAAAAAATGAAAATGGACTAATGGGGTTATGGCCTTATGAGTCCTTTTTCTTTTTGTTGTTTAGTTTGTGTTGTTTAGTTCAATGGGGCTTTGGTTTTGGCTTGTTCTTGTCAGAGTTAAACAAGCAAGAAAAAAGGGGTTTTTTCAAGAATATATAGAATGAGACTGAGCTGCACCACATGCAATGTGTGTGGGATTGTGCAAACAGTCAAGGTGAAGTTTGAGTCTTGGCCATTGATGGAGCAGCAATCTCGAGGAGGTTTTGGGTACTCACAGATGGTTGTTTGAGAACAGAGAAAGGGAGATTTGAGTGAGTTTTTGAGAGTGAGACTGAACAAATGACTTAACAAATATTTAAAGCTGTTAATACACTGAGGTTTTCACACTTCAAATTTTTTTTATTAAGTACAATTTTATATTATGCTCCCTCCCGCCTATCTTTATTCGTTCACTATATTAAAAATATTTGTTAAACAATACTTGTTTAATTTAAAAAATTAAGAAATGGTTTACCCTCTTATGTCTATTTTGCTATTAAGTATAATTCAATATCTAATATATTTAAAGGGTAGTATAGCAATACTACTTATATTATTTATTATTTCATACAGTATGTGTCAAGTCAATAATGAACAACTATTATCAGATAAGGAGTATTATATACTCCCTTCGTCCACAATTATTTGTCAGGGTAAGGTCATGCACACCCCTCAAGGAAAATTTAATACAAGGTGTAATTTGACTAATATAACCCTTCTATACCAAGAATATCAAAAATCCACATAACTTTTCAATTGAACTATACTATCATTAAGGACAGAATTGGAAAAAAGTGACTAGTTATTTCTTGATTGTTTAAATTGACAATTAATGTTGGACATCTATTTTTAGTATACCTGTCAAACAATTATGGACGGAGGGAGTATGTTGAAGTGGAAGTGGAGTTAATATCTCTAAAGAGATGTGAAGGGAGTAACAATGATGAAATGAAATAATTGCTAGCATGCTAGTAAGTGTTGAATTTGGTCAAATGGTGAGAGAGATCAATCCAATGCTAAAAGTGAATATAAAAGCAATAACAAATTTAACGTAATTTTACGGGTAAAATATGGAAGAGCTACTATATATAATATATATACTCTTTTTTCTGTTCCTAATTACTTGTTCATTTTTTCTTTTTTCAGTTATCCTTAATTATTTGTCTATTTTAATAAATCAAGAAAGAATAATTTTTTTACTTAATTTACTCTCAATTAATTACTTTGAAAAATGTAGAATTTCTGGAAAATAGTAAGTGTTTAATTCATCCACTTGTTTGAGCAACAAACGATGTTCCTCTTCTCTTCTCGTACCTTTGAATCCAGAAGTACCAGCTGAGGACCAAGAAACTACTCGACCCCGTACATCTGTAACAGTGACAATGGTATTATTGAAACTTGCTTGAACATAAATAACTTCATAATTAATAGAGGTGAAATGGTAAACGTACTGTGTCAATCATTGTTTTCTTAATCGATGTGTTAATTCAAAAATAGACAATAAAGAAGTAGCTAAAAGTGAATATTAACACATTAGGAACTTGAGAAATATATTACGCACTATCAATCAAAAGCAAAAGTTTACTACTTAGAGCCTAATTAATTCAAATTTTCGTCATTAAATTTCATTTTAGAGAGTAAAGCATTTTTATTGGAAAAAAAAATTGCATCACGATGCAAATGGGCGTGGATAATTGAGGACAAGAATGTAAGCCAGAAAATTAATGTTTACTTCACTATAGTACTGTTACTTTGACTGGCAGGGGGTAACGGATGCCCCACTTTACCCATACTTTCTTTTTAAAAATATTTATTTACAGTGAACCATATTTAATTATACTTAAATAAAAATATATATTAATTAATTAATAATTTTGTGATAAATTGTTTGTGAAGACATTGTAATATATTCTTTCTATTTCATGATGTGAATTTGTGAGGCAATGCACTAATAAAGAAAAGTTTAGACATAAATTAAATATTACTTTCCACTTTTGTTGTTTTAGTTATTGTCAATTTTTTCTTGAAAATAGAATTAATTCCAAGTAAAATCATAAATATGAGCAATTAACTTTGTTGAACTTATTACCTAGAAAATGTAAATGAAAGTCAACAATAGAAAAAAATTCAAACGTTTATTTTGAACTTAAACAATTCACTTGTCTTGAACAATGAAAACCCTCCAAAAATTCAGTTAATATGAAATAACAGAAGTATTTATTATGTTGATGTAATCATCCGGTGCAAAGAAGTACTTATATTTTTTGGTCCACATAAAAAAAAATCACTCTCGTTTCCGTGAAGATAGTTATTAAGAATGTAATTTCAGAAATAAAAAAGAATTTTAAAATTTATAATTAATCTTATTAATGAACATTTGGTACCAACATAGTTGTGGTGTAATGGTGAGACTATTTCACCCTTAATCAGAGGTCTCGAATTTGAGCCCTGAATATGGAGAAAATCAGCATCATCCCGAATGGATCCGCAATGCATGATGCGTATTTAGTGAATCGCAGGTTTCTTACCTAAGATAAACACTCATTATTGTTACGATGCCTAATTCATCCATTTCGAAATCCAAAAAAATCAAGAAACCATGCATCTTTATCTTTAAAATATTGCATAATCTTTTAGGTATTAGCTCCAATTTCCCTAGGTCCAATATGATATGCAGCGACATTCAAGATATATCATCATATATTATGTCATTAGGAGATTAATTTGCCTATTAAAATTAACATAGTTACTAACAACACAATATCATCATATGTTATGTCAAAAGAAGATTACTTTTCCTAGGAAACGTACATAATTTAATTACACGTTTTGCTTTTCAATAAGTTATCTTTAATTTTTATCTTTTAACAATCGAACTTCTTAAAAAAAATCATTTATTAGGACGAACAAAATAGGGGAAATGAACCAAATTAGAGAATACTTTCATTAGTGGAGTCACAATGATTTTGTGTGTTAATTAATTGTTACACAAAAAAATGGTCCCGACAACACTGGCAACAGTGTGAATCTATATTTGATCTCATTGTTTCTTGTGATCTTTTCACTTTCTTTAATAAAAATTAGTCTACCACTATATAATTATTCTGAAAAAATCCTTATAGATAGCATTCGTTTATGGGAAGTATTCATTTCGTTCGAATTTATGTGATAATATTTGATTAAATATATTGTAACAAACATTAAAATGGTTGTAGTGATTTTCTCAATTCAATAACAAACAACAGAGTGAACAAACTAATAAGCTTTGATTCATACCAAATGAGCAATTACAATATGAAGAAAGTGAACAATAACAGTAACTATAAAGAAAAAGGGATGAGGGGACTAAGAGAAAATTGGGGATGAGAAACACAGTCCTTGCCTAAGCATAATCATAATTCACATAAAACCTATTTTGCTTTCAAAAGACTCTATTTATCAACCTGGATCCCACACATAGCCACTTAATCTGATATTGGGCTTCTTCGCCAATAGTTGGTCTAGGCCCATTCATAACATAGATAAAATAAAATAAAAAAATGAAGCGCGTGACTTTGAAAATATTTATCTGTCAATAAATTATTTCATCGATAAAATATCTATATTTACTATTGTAAAGTGATTGATGATGAATAGGTCAAAGTCAAAAGAGGGCATAAAATACAAATGAGAAGCTGACAATTTTCTCATTGTAGTTACAATAATTTATATCCAGCAGAAACATTCATTCAACCTATTCAAAACCAATTGAAAATCTAATTATATCTGTTTAGAGAATAATAACCCCTAATTAAGGTTTAGATGCTAAACTCTACCAAAAGGATCGAGAATGGGACATCTAATTATAACTAATGTAATTGAAGTTAAATAGTAAAATGATGAATATAAGTATATAACAGGTTGTGGTGCATTGTTGGGATTGATCTACCCTTAATAAGAGGTCTTGGGTTTGAACCCTGGATATAAAGAAAATCTTGTTGGAAGCCGTCATCTTCAAATGGACACTGCAATGTGCAATTTAAATTTAATCGTGACTCTAATGCAGGTTCTGGACATCGAATAGAAAATAAAAAAATAAAGATGAATATAAATATAAAGTATATAGAAGATGGAAAGAGAAAAAAATGAGTGATATTATATTTATAGATTAGAAACAACAATAATAGTTAGGCTCATTTTGAATTCGGTCAAGAGCCGCTTCATGGACCAATCGATGGCTAGATGTACACGTAGAGATCAAGATCGAGTATTCAATTGAAAGATATATTCTGAAGTAATTGGTTCATCAAAAGGACAATTCGATGCACAAAATATCTCACATTAACAGGGTTTATAAAGAACCACATCTCAAAGGTGTGATGTAAACAGTCTAACTTAATACAAATATTAACGAACGTTTCCACTAGTATGTAATAAATTTGATCCCTACACATATTATTGTGAGGATCATAGTTGAAGACAAGACTAGATGTGATTTGAGTTCCTCTCGTACGACTAAATGCAATTCAAACATTGGATTATATTCCTAATAGCATACACTTAAAATAAAGGTAAAAAAATTGACATAAAGTGATATTTATGGAGCCCTCATTTTTTTTCACGCCATGAAACACAAAAGTGAACTCTACATAATGAATCTTGAATTATGATTATGCTGCAAGTCTGCAACGTAACCCCACTATATATGAAAGTTTCTTCAATAAAAGTTACTTTAGAAGGTTTCGATTTTCAAATGCTGCAAAAAATTATAGCAGACAAAATAGCTATCATAACAAATGATATGACTAGATTTTTGGGACAAGCTTGCAATTGGAAAGATTACTATGTTTTTTGTTTTTTATTTGTTAAAAGTTTAAT
This sequence comes from Solanum acaule, assembly GCA_036250505.1. NCBI lineage: Eukaryota > Viridiplantae > Streptophyta > Magnoliopsida > Solanales > Solanaceae > Solanum > Solanum acaule. Next base: position 35,872 of record JAJOOR010001151.1, read on the forward strand.
ATATTAACAATAAAGTTAAAAGAAAAAAAATAGATGTGAATTTCTTGTAGCCGAATAGTGGACCATTTTAGTTGCTAAAGAAATTTCGATCAGCCGAAAGAAAGAGCCCACAATAGGGATGACAATGGGGTGGTGCAGTGTGACGGAGCGGATTGAGCTTAACCAGCAAAATTTTTAATCTGCTCAGCTCTGCCTTGCATAACATTTTTTTTTTCATTTTCAACCCATCCCACCCCATCTTGTATAGACCCGCCCCGCATAATTTTTTTAATATTTTTTTTTTCTAGTTAAGTTTGATACTAAAAATAAAATTCAAAAAAATAAATTCATTTTTTCATTAAGTTGTGTCAATTTAATAGGATAGTGACTTAAAAATTGTATTATTTTTTATTGAACCATTTTCATTTACTATCTTGAATATTTTAGTAGCCTTACAAATTATCTTAATAAATAATTTTCTATCACTACTCTTATAATATGTAAAAAGTTAAAATTAAATTTGAACGTACATAAAATCTCACATATACCCGCAACCCCCTCTCCCCCAGCATTAATTTTGAAAAAAAACCACTTCAATCACCCCCACATAGTCTCAAACCCATCCCGCCCGGCATCCGGCCGCCCATTGTCATCCCTATGTGCATGTCGAGTCTAACCCTTTTTATTGCCTAAAAAGTTTATAATTTGGTCGTTTCAAAACCAATTTCAAATATATGAGTATGTGACGCTTAACTTCAATTAAACAGTATGAGTTTGATTTGTCGAAGTCTAACTTGAGATAGAGTTTGGCTTGACAGTCTCAAACTCTGGACAAATTAAATTATTTGATGTTTGACTTGGTACCTCTATATTTTAGACAGATTTATCTAAAGTTTGGCTGCGTAATCTTAAACTTCATACATTTTTGTATGAACTTTGGCTTGAGAAATGCAAACTTCAAACATATCTGATGTCACTCATGGTACATCGTTTATAATTAGTTTATTTGATTGCACTTTTGCTCTCATTTGGTCATAAATTTTTAAGTTGAAACTTGAAAATTTGAGTTTTTGAAATTGTTATTTTTAAAATTTGAAGTTGTGTTTGGACATGCAATTTACTTGAATTTTTTTTAAAGTTTTGTAACAGGAAGTCCAAAAACACAAAAGCTTGCCTTGAAATATTAGAAGATCATATTTTCATCAAGTTTTACTGACCAAACAGATTATCGAGTGTAAGGTGCAATTGCTAAATAGGCCCAAAAAAAAAAGAAGCCCTGCGATTCACACCTATCCATTGGGCCCATCATTTTTGCCTAATTAGACCAAATTTAAGCAGAAGAAGAGAGGGTAAAGCTCGGCCCACGTATAAACATGGGCTTCTACAACATATACAACCGAGGTGTATAAGTAGTATATACTTGATATTTCGATCATGCTATAAACTAGATGATTGAAGAGTATATTTACCTAAGTTTCCCAAATTTTTGTATTCACCCACGCATTTATTAGCTCCTTTTTATTTTCATTTTAGTTTTTCCCTTCACCTTTTGAAACATTACATCCATGTAAATTTTTTAATCAAAATTCATTAAGCCCTCTAAAACCTTGAATGCAGAAATATGGAAGTTTCTTTACCAATTCTAAAGCCAGGATATAATGTGTGTCACAATATAATTGTTTTTTACTTAATCATGTCTCTACGGATCAATTGTATTGCATTCATAGTTTAGTTATGATATGATATTGACATTGTCAATTGAAAATATGTCAAGCATTATATCTTGAATATTATTTCCATTTTATTGCTTTTCGTCATTATCCTTGTAAAGATTAATTTATATAGGTTTTCGTCCACCAAACTTAAGAGTATTCTATTCCCTTTTTTTTTTATATATAAAAAAGTGTTTTTTCCCCAATCAAATACACTAATTATGTATTATTATATTTAACTTTATCCAATTATATACATAATTATTTATGAAATTAATAAACACTAAATATTTGTCAAATTTTTCCGATTAAATAAATCAAATCAACTCATAAAAAATGAAATTACGATAAACTTATACTCTAAATACGATAACACAAAATATAAAATAAAATAAGACAAAGTTAGCTTGGAAGCTGCATTGACCCCAGCATGTCACCAGAAAACAAGCAAAGCAAACAAAATGAAAGGGCCCTCTTCAATTAATAGACAGATACATTGTATTTGCCCACCAAACGGACTTATACACCCCGTTGAAATAATATGTTGTGATTTATAAAAATAATTATTTTAAAAATATTTATTATTTTAAAAGTTTAACTTCTCATTTTAGATATTTTATGTCAAGGCATCAATAAAAATGAAATAACTAAAAGTTCTGTTTTTTTTAAAAAGAAGAAGATATAAATAAAAAGTACGATAAATAATTTGAAACAAAGGAATAAGATTGACTATAGCCAAATAATAAGACAATGAAAATTCAAAAGTAAGGTTTGACTCTGAGAATATTTTGGTTTTATTCCATTATTAAATTACTGGCTGATGTGTGTGCTTCCATCACTACTTCCTTCATTATTAAGCACTCACACATCTCACAACAAAATATTATTTATCTTATCCACTTTATATGATAGCACTAATTTTCTTTATAATTTTGAATAGTTTAATATATTTTATAGCTATATTTTACATCTTATATTCAATCGAATAAATTTTCGCATAAAATGAAATGTTGAAGAAAACTTGCTTAATATATTTTGATTTATATAAACTAATTTTCGATAATTAATTTGTCTAAAAATATGACAATTCAAATCCAACTCACCAACTATATGGATTGATGAACCGACAGTTTACATTAAATTTGAAAAATATAAAATATTCAAAAATTTATATTTTATTCATTTGAAAAGAAAAAAACATTTAAGAAATCGACTAAATTAGAAAATAGATCAATCAAATTGCGATAGATTAATAAGTGGTTGTCTCTTAGGTTTGTATTGATCAACTGAAATTGTTTTTCTTGTATATTTTCTTTTCTTTATTTATTTTCTTTACTACTTACTAGCATTATTTTTGTTTAGGTTCCTATATTTTTTATTTACGTAAATTTATAATAATATTTTTCTTCAATTCTCTACAATGAAGAGGCTGGTACCACGTGCAGTGAAGTCAATGAAAATGAGTTGACCATTATAGTTGGTAAATAATTAGAGATATTCAATTTTTTGTTAAGTATTTTGAATAGGTCAAACATATTTTAATTTTTAACCAAGAAATAAGTTTGCCAACTACTTACTAAAAGGAAATAAATAATTTTGGTGTCTGCCAACTCAAACCTTGATACGTGACTGGCAACATCTTTCATATTTGTCAAAAAACAAAAACTATATTATTGTAATATAATAACCTAAAAAAGTATTCAAAAGTTGAGATAAAGTCAGACAATTAATTACCAATAGAGGAGTACGAATTGATTGGAGGTACGAACGAGCGTTATGGTAGAATGATAAATATTTTTTTATTTAATTGAGATTTTAATCGTGATAGAGTATATTTTTTTTAGTTAGGATTTTGATCATGATGAAGTGATAATGTTTTTTTAAAAATTTCTAATCAAAATTTTGATCATGATAGAGTACTGAGTACTATTATATTTCTAATCGAGATTTTGGATTAAATTCCTTTAGATAAGAGGCATCAATGTTAGAAAATGCTTTGTTCGCTAAAAATATTCATTGAAGCGTTATGTTTGGATAATTTTAGTTTTCTCTTGAGTTAAAATTGAACTTTTGACAAAATTTATTGGAGATGCATATTACCTTCAAACTGCAACTTCAAAATGAAAAAAAGTTTCAAATTCAAATTAGAATTTTATTCTCATTTCACAAATAAATGTAATATCTTATGAATTGAAACATCTTTATTTTTCTATAAGAAAACATCTTTAATTGCAAGTAAAGACCACAAATTTATCTTGAATATCTAGTTTTAAAATATTTATAAACAAATTAAAATATTAAATATTATTTTTTTTAAAGACAAAGTGATCAAGAAAAGTTCTTCTTCAAAATCGACTCAAAATAGCAAAGTATTATCCCATTTTTTGGAGATCAAACACATCTCAAATGAAGGTCCAAATCATTTTACATTTGAAAAATATATTACTAACAACCCTCAAATCAAGAAAAATATTTTTTTAAAAATGAATCATGAAAATACATCAAATTGTATTGTCTTAATAAATAACATCACTAATAAGCACCAAAATTAATAATATCAGAAAAAATAAAGTATTACATAACATAAATTTAAATTATTCAACTTTCAATACGAGTATCAACCATCATATTTAAAAAAAAAAAAAAAAAGCAGCAAATGGATACCTTTTTCTTCCTAAAATGTGTATATTCCAAAGTTATAGCATAAAATATAAGAGGAGAAGCTCACAAGAAACCCACACACAACTACCTAGTGGTTACTAACTAAATAAAAGTAAAAAAAGATTGCTATTTCATCAAGAACTTGCCCCCTTTTATAAACATATTTGCCAAACTGCCATTATTGATTTATCTGTATTTAATCGCCTTTCTGGTTTTCACTAATTGAATAAAACAATCACTTTTTGAGGATTTATTTAAAAGTGAAAGTTTTCAGTGAAAATTTAGGTTTAATTGGATTCAAAATGAGTATGAATATGGATTGAGAAAAAGAAATCAATTTCTTTTATTCTATCACTACTTTGTAACTTAAGTTTTAGATTTAAATTTGAATTAATAAAAGAATTTTAAAGCAAAATAAAACTCCAAATTATTATCTATATAAAAAATTTCATTGATTTCTCAACTTATTTTTACTTGAAAGAAGAGGGAATCGGGAGAATAATATATATATATATATATATATAATGTTATTACGAAACAAAATTTTAATTTGATAATTTTGTACGTCAGTAATTTTTATACAATTTTTATTTGTTCTAATAAAATAACTGAATTTGAACTTACAAACAACATATTTTTTTCATAAACAATCAAGAAAAATAGAAATTATTATTTAATAAAACAAAAAAATATAAAAAGTCAACTTTTAAAATCACTAGTTAATGAGTAACGAGAATAAAGTCAATATTATAATTTAAAAAAAATTAAAAATATTTATGAAATTTATGTATCATGCTATTTTAAATGAACGATGACTAAAACAAGCTAAAAATTATGATAAGAGCAAAATAATCCAACTATATTTTATTAAAATTAATTCAAATATAACAAAATTTCACAAAAATTAGTTATGAACGCCGGATAAAACTAAACAGAAGTGGACAAGACCCCGCAGATGAGGGAGTGGTATTTCCGTAGTTATTGTAAAATACAAGGGCAGTTTTCCATACAACAAATAGCCGCCAACTATTATACCCGAAACCCTTCACAGAATTGTGGACTTCTCACTTTCCTGGCATCTGAATATCCTCCCCCTTTTCTCCGGCGAGTTTTCGCCGGCCGTCGTCCAGAGCAAAATCATCATTTTCCTTTTCCGTTCACTTAATACCCTAATTTTGATCCGATTCTTTCAGTCACCGTTCAATTCTTATACTCATACCGTTGACCTAGCTTTTCGATTCACCGATTTCTTCTCCAATTCTCTGATTTCATCAATCCCGATGGCATTTCTTCGCTTCTTGTAAGGTTTTTACAACTCTCCCCGTTAGTTTCCGAACCCACAATTCTCTACATCTTGCTCGGTTTATTACAATTTGTCATTATGGCGATCCGGTTCACCGTTACCTATTCCGGCTACCTAGCCCAAAACCTAGCTTCATCGGCTTCTTCGAAAGTCGTGGGTTGCAGGTTTTTTCACGAATGTACTGTCCGATCTCGAATTTTCCATCCACCGGCTCAAAAAACCGAATCAAATTGCTCCGATTTCTGCCGGACCAAACCGAAAGCACGGCCGGTGAGTAATACTTACTCTTCCCGGTCGTTTTCGTCCAGTTCAGTGTGTTCGTCGTTTGCTTCTGAGCTTCTTGGCGGAAGTTCGAATTCACCTTTGGTTGTTGGATTGATTTCGCTGATGAGGTCTTCTTCTGGATCTTGTACCATGAATGCTTTGGGGATTTCGCCTTTGAAGGCGTCTTCCTTTCTTCCATTTCTTCAGGGCACGAAATGGCTTCCTTGTAATGAGCCCAGTATTGGGTCCTCGGCGAGTTCCGAGGTGGATAAAGGTGGGACTGAAACTAAGTGTAGTGAAAAATTTGTTCGCTCGGAGCCTTTGTCCAATGAAATGAAGGTTTCCAAGAGCCGTTGGGTGTCAAAGTTGTTGAACATCTGCTCTGATGATGCAAAGGCTGCTTTTACAGCTTTGAGTGTTAGCATAATGTTTAAGTCATCTTTGGCTGAGCCAAGATCAATTCCATCTGCTTCCATGTCCCCTACTCTGGATAAGGGTGACCGTATAATGGCTGAAAAGGTATATTTAATTCTTCCTTTTTACTGAAGTTTGTTGATATAGCTTGTAGAGATACTGGCAAGTAGCTTGAGTATATTACTGTTTATCATTGGCAAATAACTGGCCTGAATATGTGATTGATGGTTACCATGATATTTGGTGTCTTGATAATCTAGTATTTTCCTATTCAGTTTTCAGAGTCTTACTAGAATTATTTGATCTGATGGCACTTTTTAACTGAAATTTGAAGCATAGTCAATAGATTGATTGAATATATTATCTAACCCGAGCCTAATTGCTTACTAGTTTATTTGGTCTATCAATGTTTTTGCAAAAGCATCGTTTAGTTTCCTTGCACCATAATAATTGTGTTAGACGTTGATGTCTTCCTTCTCCATTTTTGTTATCAATGATTTTGTTTGGACTTCAGAAATGTTGAATGAATGCACATTGTGTTCTGGCAAATTCATTCTTTTATTGAGCTGATTTCTTTAATTAAGAAGTCTGTCTTGCATCCAACCTTGTTGAGAGGGTTGTACAAGTAGTGCTAAGCAACCAATTGTCCTGATTGGGGAAAGAAAGCTCATTATGCTTATGATTAGTTCTATCTTTATATCTTGATTCCTTTCTTGCAACAGATGCGTTTACTGCAATTGTTAGTGAAACTTTGACATGTTGGGATTCTATGCAAATTAAGATTTTATGTCCTGATTGTTTACACTTCTCACTGATTATTATGCTTCCTGTTGCATTTCAGGTTTCATATTTTTTTCGGCAACCTGACATTTCAGACATAGTGATATTTAAAGCACCACCAATCCTTCAGGTACGCCAGTTGCTTGTAGTGTGAGATTTTTACTCTGCACAAGCATTTATCAACAGGCAGTTTTCTGTATCTTGCAGCATATTTTTGGTTGTAGTGCTGGAGACGTCTTCATTAAAAGAGTTGTTGCATTAGCTGGGGATTATGTTGAAGTAAGTTCTTCTTCTCTTACAATGTTTTGCTAGTAGTTTTGTCAAGTGTGCTATCTTATTTAAGGATTACACTTTATGCAGGTGCGTGAGGGTAAACTGTTTTTGAATGGTGTTGCTCAAGATGAAGATTTCATTTTAGAGCCCATTGCCTATGAAATGGAACCAGAGGTAATGCATATATTTTGTCTACATGCAATGATGTCTATATGATGTAGTTTCTTCAAAGATCTAATACACTGCTTTGTCATTTTATAGCTTGTTCCTGAAGGCTATGTGTTCGTGATGGGGGACAATCGCAATAATAGCTTTGATTCTCACAACTGGTGAGCATTGAACGATCTAGTTTATTTTTTAAATAGAGAAGCAATAATTCACTGCTGAGGAAGAGTTGCTGTAGTAAAGTTCAACCTTGTCTTCTGTCTCTGCCCTCCCCTAAAACCAAGCCTTCCTTTAAATACATTTAAAAAATTCCCTTGTTTGTGAGTGTGATAATCCCATTGGGATCACTTGTCCATGGTGGATTAGGAAGCTGAAACAATAAGAACCAAGAAGCAGTGGTGTCTCATGTTCTCCATGGGAACCCTTCATAGTTGTAATAGCAAAAAGAACCCTTAAATCATTTGGTGTTCTTGTTTCATTATCTCTATGCAGAATTTTGATCTCATCTGTGCTGTCTAATTTCTCAGGGGTCCACTTCCCGTTGCAAACATTGTCGGTAGGTCAGTATTCAGATATTGGCCCCCATCCAGGGTGTCGGACACCCTGCATGGATCAGTAATGGAGAAGAGAGTAGTTGCAGTTTCTTGACCCTGTCTAAGATGGAGGTGTTCTACTGACTTCTTTCATCTCTTTATTCTTTTACTGATCATTCTCTGCCTTCTGGCTCATTGGATCAGCTGTATAATCTTTCCCATCCCACCTGCTGTTGTTCGATCCACAATTTGAACAACCAACTTTGAGGATGGATTATCTTAATCCGCCTGTGTGATTGTTTTTCTCAAGGGCCCTATATTGGGTGTTTCTGCAATTTTATGTAGTGGTAAGTCTCAGAGATAAAGCTGATCATTGGAATTAGCGACTCAGTTGTCATGATCTGAAGAACTGGAACATTTTCCCTTTCTCCTAAACCGTGGAGTGGAGAACCAGACTAGGGGAGACACGATGGTGTCTATATGGACCCAACAAAGTTTCAGCTGTAAATCGTGACACAATATTCTGAGGCCGAACATGTTTAATATTTGCTTGTATTCGTGCTGAATGTAGTGAATTATGAAGTATGGTCTCTATGTAACAATTTTCAGTGTTAAGTTATGAACTTACAAGTGAACAACCTTAAAATGTGGCATATATTGTTTTGAATTGCGGAAGGCAATTAGCCTCGAGATTTGCCATCCTTTTGAGACGAGTTTTCTTGGCTTCTTAGCGCCGCTACCCTTGTATCTTTTTTGCTATTCCAATATCTATGAATGAGCTATATAATATAGTGAAACGAAAGTTCTATAAAATGATTGTAAGCCAGTAATGTTACAAACTTAAATGTCATGCAAGCAGTCCAACAAGATGAGTGTGGCAAATATATGAATTGCTAAAATCGTTGTGTATACATCAAATGCACGATACAACATGACACTGTCAATCTATTGTGCCGATCTTATACCTCTTCACTCAATTTAAGTGTGTAATTAATTCTTTGGAACAAATTTAGGATGCATTTGATGTTTTTTCCCAAATTTAAAATGACAATATTTGACGGAATATGAAATCTAATGAAAAATAGGATACAAACATATATTGAATTGCTTTTTTTTATGAAAATAACAATTTCAAAGTCTTTACGTGTAAAAATGAAAAGATTTCGAAAAAAAAGGTATAGAACTAAAAAAAAAATAAGGAATTCGGATATCCATTTGAAATTTGTTTACGTAATAAGTATTATACGGAAACTTATTGACTTGGCACTACGCATAATTCATGATGTACAATCATGTACTGCAGTGTCCCAAATAGTCATTTTCCTCTCCCTGTGAAGATCTAATTGTTCTCTGCAGAAAAAGCAAAGCTTGTTAATCCCATCGCCATTGCAGAGCAAACTCAAAGACCGACAATGATCCATTTCCCTTCTTCTTCGACTACTATTTTTCTCCTACTCTTTTTGGTCCTGTTTACTCTATCCCCATTTCCAGTTTCAATTGCCACTTCATCCACCATACCTTTCAACATCTCTCACTTCCTTTATCCAAGAATCAACTACGAGGAATATCCCCAATCTTCACCTAATCCTCCTTCATTTCTCGAGGTTTTGTTCAATTATCCAACTGGGTTTTTGCCTAATTACTGTTATTTATTCAGATTCTCTAATGGGTTTTGTGTATTTACTGTTATTTGCTCTTTTTCTGTAATGGGTTTTGACTAATTACTGTTATTTGTTCAGATTCTCTAATGGGTTTTGTGTATTTACTGTTATTTGCTCTGTTTCTCTAATGGGTTTTGACTAATTACTGTTATTTGTTCCGTTTCTCTAATGTGTTTTGCTTAATTACTGTTATTTGCTCTGTTTCTCTAATGGGTTTTGACTAATTACACTATTATTTGTTCTGTTTCTCTAATTTATGGTTCTATTTGTATATGTTATTCAGGACGTGTTAAAGGGAATTGCTGAGAGAGAGAAATGGGATTTACAGGACTTGAGAGTTTCCAAATTGGATGTAAAGAAGTCAAAGTTTGGGACTTTCAGGAAGTATGAGTTTCGGGTCAGAATTGGGAAGACGGAATTCGTATTCATGATGGCAGACGAAGTATCTCAGTGGAAAAGCTTTCACTTTCCTAACAAAAATGAATCCGACTTCGAGTCTTTGGTTAAAGAGATTGGTTCCAAGGTCACTCTTGATGTCCTAAAAATCCAAGGGCCATTCGAATTATACGCTACTGGAGATGATTACCTCTCCTTGACCTTTCCCGTATGTTCCCCGAATCCTTTAATATTGCCTTTGTTCGTAGCAGTACATTTTGCAAGTTACATCAGATGGTTTTCTTGTAGATGGTCTCTGCTTCCTATCTAATGTTGTTTCCTGAGCTGCATTTATGTCTTGTATTTGGATGTAATTGGCTGCATACACCTGAAAGGATTTACTGGTGCACCCACTTCAGCTCGAGTTTTATGCATATAATTGAATTTTTTAAAATACATACGCATAATAAGGCAGCATCCATTGTCAGAAAGAGTAGTGGGTAGAAGCTCTATCTATATGGTTGAATTTTTTTAAATGTATACACACATGAAGGCTTCACCCGTCATCACAAAGGAGTAGTGGGTAGCACCCAGTTCAGCTGTACTGCTGTAGTTCTATGTGTATAATATAAAAATGTGAACTTGCACCCACTGTTACAAATGAGTAGTGGTACTTAACAGTTGCTGACTTGAAATCGTAGATCCACTCAGATTGGTTGCAAAACTATGGTTGTGTTGTAATTGAACTATACTATCTTAAAGATGTAATATTTGGTTATTGATCTTTATATTGGAGTGCCTGGTGAAGTAGACAGTTAGATGAAGCAAATCTTCTCCCATGACACTTGTCCACCAGGCTTATTTTCTGCATTTGCTTAATCAAATCCACCATGTAGTTTTTAAAACTCTTTGCATATCAATGTACTACTGGCCAAAACTCCGGAAGTACTTAGGTTCAACATATTTATGGAGTGCTAACTCAACTTGATGTTTTAATTGACATATCAGATTCTAGAAAGGAATCTGCAATTATATCGGGAGAAGTTGTTATAGGCTGATGTAGTTTAGTCCAAAATAGAGCTGCTGCATATGCACAGAACTTCTTTGGATGCAGCTTTTCTCGAACTTCGACTCTTTCACAGGGAGAGAACATCAAATTTGTGGTTGCATCATATATTTGTTCAATGTATTGACTGAAGTAGGGAGAAAATGCCAAACTAGCGTATGTTCTCTGTGAATGATCTTCTATCTATTATGTTTCTTCGTGTATATGAATATTATCATGTTGTATCACAGAGAAAATCTTTTCCCTGTGCCTGGACATGTTGACATGTCTACCCTGTTTGGATGTTGATGTTTGACATATTCTCTTAAAATGGATATAGATTTGTGCTTTGATCTCTTCTTGCTAGTTCGCAGCTAGTTGCTTTAATGTGATTCGTCATGAGTTGATGCCTTATGTGTTCTATTCGAGCACTGAAAGTAAGATTTTACTAATCATGTTTTCATGGTGGGCTAACAACATTATGTTATTTACCTTTTTAACAGCTGAACTCTTCCTATACTGGGTTGAAAAAGATCCTTGTTGGTGAGGGCATCACTGTAGAAGTTAAAGGTGCTGATGAAATATCAATGTTCAACATCTCTGATTTGCTTAAATTAGTAAATGGAAGCATTTTGACCAAGTCAGGAAGTGGTCAATTTAGATATATGTCGCAATCGTCCTGCTTACCATTACTTCCCGTACATGTAAGGGGACCTGCGTCAGTACTTGCCTATATAACCAGAAACCCCTGCTTAAGAATTGAAACTGCATCTGTATCCAAAAGATCTATCAAGTTGCTTTCTGAAAAATGTTATACAAGGCATATCTACAGAAAGTGGAGCTTGTACAATGATTTTCTGAGCCAGAAGATAACATTACTGGAAAAAATTCTAAGGAGGTTTCTAGGTGGAAAAACCAGTGAAATTGCACGTTTCAATCTCATAAAAGTGAAAGTTAAAGACTTGACCCTTTTCCGCTTCCAGTTAGAGCTGGAAAGAGGTATTCAAAACAACGACACATATTGGACTACTTTGGGGGAGTGGAGAACAAGGCCAGCTGTTGAACATTCGTGGTTTGAAGTAACAGCAAGGTTTGAGGCAGAGATCTTGAAGCCACGTTTGATTAAGAAGGTCAGACCTTTTATTGAAGTAGATTCATCGTCTTGGAGTAATTTGATGTCAAATATGTCCTTAACCAAAATTTCTTCTTTTCTTGTCCCACCAGAGCCCTTAACATTGGATGTTAGATGGTAGGGAAATTTATATCTAGTCCTGGCCTGCTGTAATTTAGATTCTTATCTTCCTTACCGTGAAAATTGAAAATGGTTACCTAATTTGTACATCATATCCTTTGTATATTGAAAGTCGTTGGAAAGGAACTATTTAAAAAACAGTGGTTGGAAAGGAATGAGTTTCCCTGCTTTATAAATCTGAAGAAGTGACAAATATTCGAGATTGAAGATGAGTTGTACCCTGCTTTATGAAAGTTTATCACTTGCTCTCCAAATGCACTAAAGGAATGCTTGGATTAAGAGGTTCATGTGAATTTCCCTAATTACATGAACTAGCTAAAGGAACCTCTAAAATGGTAGGTCTCCTCTTTACCTATGTCCCAAGTTCACATCAGATAATCCTTGCTCTACTAGCCTTTAATTTGTGCTCTCTAACCTATCTTTTAAGGGAAATGTTAAGTGGGAGGGATTGCCCCTTAGGATAGAGCCAACGTGTCTTTGAGAGTCTGCAATTGGCTTGTGGTCCAGTTAACAGGGTCTTGCATCATGATCTGGTGCTTGCTCCATTCATCCTGGGTTACTAGCAGATGAGGATGTGATGCTGCTTATTTATGTCAGTAGAAAACCCAGATTTTAAAGTATGCAATTCAGGATGTTAACTTGTCCAAGTACCCTTGATTTCTAACACGTTTGCTTTGTCTGTGGAATTGCCGACACAATCCACTTTGTCACAGTCCTTATTCTTTTACGACCAGTTAATTGCTTAAAGTTTAACTTAGCTACTTTATCCTAGCTCTGGTATTTAAAAAAGGGGAAACAGAAGAAGAAGAAATGCATTGTAAGACCAAGTTCTTTCAGTGTCAATGGCAACTAAATAACAAGACATTCAAAACTAAATATAGCAAGGAGTGGTTTAGCAATGGATGGATTAGAATGGTTGGAATGTATTACATTCTGCTGCAACAGGGTACTTATATCAATTAACAATTCAAGTCTCAAACTTTCATGCCAGGATTTCTTCTCCTAGAGATATGGTTTGCACCTTGGAATATTTGATCAACTAAAACCACTGATGCAGGATTACTTGAACTATATGTAATATGTTCACAACCACTATTATTATATGACATAATTTGGGTCAAACATCAGTAATTCCCTTGGCCTTCTCATCAGTGATAGGATCTTCTTGCTTCAGTTCTGGCTTCTTATACTTGTACCAAGAAGTGCATAGTAAGTAGAAACCAAAGTTCAGCACACTGACTCCTGCTAGCAACCAATAGAAGTAGTCGAGCTTGTCTCTGTTCAAGTTGTTATTAGCTAACTAGCCACCACTCACCACTACTGAGCTTGTGAAGTACCCAAATGCCAGCGAAGACCAAGAAATGGCCATCCTAAGTGATTTTAAGACGGATGTGCTCTCTGCATAGAAGAAATCCATCAACCCCACCAATGTAAATATTTGAGCCATTGCAGATATTACAAATTGGTATCCAAGCCAGAACACGCTCATAGGTAATGGACTGGCTGAGTCAACCATTATGCTTAATGGAAACTGATTTCCTGTGACTTTCTACAACTGCAGCCACTGCCATAGAAACTGCTGAAAGTACTTGTCCAACACCTATTCGTTGAAGTTGTCGAATCCCAGAAGGGATCCCCGTGAATTTTCTTGCTATTGGAACAAAGATACGATCATAGACTGGGATCAGGAAGAGTTGGAACAATTGAGGAATTACAGGTATGGAAGGCCCTGGGATTTCAAAGTTTTGGATTTTCCTGTTCATTGTCATGCTTTGTTGGATAGTGAAGGTCTGGAATTGAGCCATACAAGTGTTCATGAAGACGGTGCTCAGTATAATTGGGAACATTCTGACTACAATCTTTGTTTCTTCGACTTGTGAGATAGTGCAGAGGCTCCATGGTCCATGGGCACTCGTTGTAGATGCTTCTTGGTTGTTCCTCAGTATGGCTTCCCTGTCCAAAAATCTGCACATATTATGGGAATTTGGTTAAGTCAAGCAATATGCCAACAAGAAACTGAAACTAAAAAGGTGTTATTAAGTACTTGAATTGATCAGTCCTTTGAAGAATCTCAGTTCCATTTTCAGGTTCTCCACTTCTGATCTGATGTAAATCATCTTTGTTCTGTGGTAATGGGAGATTTCTGTTTCTAAAAGCTGCAACAAGAACCTGTGAAATGCCCATCAGAGGGCTTCCTTTAGGAACATTGCATCTGTAAAACTGTTTTCCCATGGTCAAGAGCAGGATTTCCAAACCAACTGCTACAGAGCAGACACCAAATGACCAATCCCATCCCTGATTGTCACTTATCCAGACTAAAACTGTAACGCCAAATATGGCTCCAACGGTGTTGCAGAACAGTAGCCAATTGGAGTAACTTGATAGCTTAGCAGCCCCTTTGGGATCCTTTTCATCAAATTGATCAGCACCCAATGATGGCAAAGCCGCTTTGACTCCACTGTTTCCAAGTGCTATCAGATAAACACCTCCATACAAGATTGCCAATTGGCCTGCATCTGCAGATTCACATCGATCGTTTTGGCTTAAAGGTACATCCTTGCAGGGAAATGGTCTCAGTTGGCTGAAATGCGCTTGAACTCCTAGTAGTGCAAATCCCTAAGATTGAAGGAATTATCAAAGTCAATTCTTGATCCTGCATGGACATATAAAATATATGTTGTTTTGTTTTCTTGCATAACCAAGATGTAAAAATAAAGTAGTGCCAAAACTTTAATGATGTCAAACAGAACACAAGTTTTGAATCTAGAGAAGTAAGTATCTGAGAGAAAGGCTCCAAATAATGAGAGCAAGAATGCTGTTCCCATGAAGTTTGTGACAGTGTGAGCAGATTTTGTTAAGCTGATGTTCATATACCCATAGAAGTAAGTCACCAGGCTCACACCATTTGATATCAAAGCCATGGTATGTAAGAATATCAGAACTCCAAAGTTAAAGATCAATGGTGGAGCCAGGAATTCTAACCCCTAACCATCATCACATATATGGATAACATTAGTTTTTTCGACGAAAGGACTTCAATTGAATCTCCCTCCTATCAAGAAAGTTAAACAATTAGATACTTACCATAGACAAAAAGAGCTGCTCTAGTTCCCCCTTGCTTTGAAGTTTCTTTTCCAGTAGTGACATTTCTGCAAATTCCCTGCAATAATTATCAAATAAAACTAGTTACAGCTATTTTGCCGAACATTTCTTAAGTTTGGAAAATACAATTCTTATATTTCATATGCTAAAAACATACAATTACAAAGGTAGCTTACCATTTCTATTGTAGATTCTTATTTGCAATCCAAACTTAAATGTGACAAATACTTTGAGATATATATCTATGTTTTGGCAAACTCAACTTGAGAGTAGTTTTCTGTTAGCTTCTTGTCTTGTAATAAATAAATATAAACTACTACTAATAATGTTGAACTTTTTAGGTAGCCTCTACTTTTGTTCAATTTTCTTTTTCTCATGCAAAATTATTGTTACGAAACTTTCATGAAGCAATTTATTTTGGATTTTTTTGAATATCTTATCTTTTAAAAATAATATCCACGCACTCAACAAAAAAGAGAAAAAAGATAAAAAGAAAGAAACGTCAAAGGAAAAAGCAAAACACAAAAAGTAAATGTTTTGCAAGTTGAAAATGAGAATCCAACTAAAAACTGGACACTAGTTGCACACAAAAAATCAACTAGTAGTCGGAGCCTTTCCTCTACTAGTCAAAATAATTCTCCATGTAGTGAAAAGGGTCCGACTGAAAATTTTCATGACAGTGAGAAGAGGCAAGATACTAGTAATGCCTCAAGAGACCTATTATGTTCGAATAGTTTTGATGCTTTATTGAAGACTACTGGAAAACAAGTAAGGTTAACAGAGAATGATCACGATTTGATCCAAGAAAAACAAGTCTCACCACCTGCTTTAAATAGCAAATTAAGTCCA